>NDGM011122156.1:0-16855 GCA_002564305.1 Octomys mimax
CCAAAAAAAAAAAAAAAAAAACCAGACTTGACATCACAAAAATTTTAGTTTTCATTTTCATAGCAGCCAGAAGAAAATAATTGCTTACACATGGAATACAGATCCATCAGAACCATAGAGATTTGTTCCAGGAACAGGTGAAGGTGAAAAAGTCATGAGGGGCAGTGTTTACCTATTGCTATGACCTGTGTCTAGAGGTACCCCTGAAGCCTCATGCAGTCGTGGGAGTGGGATCTTCAGATGTGGCTGAATCTTGACTTTGTTGTTTATTTGTCGTCTAGTGCCGTGATTAAGCATGTAAGTACTACACTGACACAAGGACAGGAGCCTGCATACAATATAAGAGACAGAAAGAAGCTCCACTCTCCTTAGTTATTCATTCTGCCGTTTTTCACTATCATGAATGGTTGCCCTTCTGCCATGTGCCATGCTGCCATTGAGCTAGTCAGTTATGGACTAAAACCACTATAAATACTGTGGTAACCACACTTAGTTTCATGTATTGGGTATTTTTTCTCAGCAATGAGTGAAACAGTAATTAAGACACCTATAAAGTAATGATATCCCCTTAGATAGTGCAAATCACCTCTATATTATTCATATGACCCAATACAATCTAAATTCTGTATAAACAGTTGTTATACTATATTGTTAAGGGATACTATCAAGAAAAAAATCTGTAAGTATTCAATGCATATGTTTTAGAAAAAAACATATTTTTGACTCAAATTTGATTGAATCAGTAGATGCAGAACCAGTGGCTATGAAGAATCAGCTGAATCTCATTTGAAAGCTACCATTAAAAGTTTTTCAATACAAACTGCATACCATGCATATATAAACATGGATAGGTGTGCTCATGGATACACATGTTTACACGCACATTGTACACACACTCATGCATACACCTAGGAGAGACATGTAGCTAACTTTTCGTTTTAACAGGGATAGAATAATGCTGTGTAGACTATGATTTTTAAATTCTTAAAATAATGTGACACAGGTCGACAGAATGTTCAACTCTTCCTTCCCCAGGAATCAGCGAGGACTTGACGTATCTCTCACGTGCTCCCCTGTCGTCACTGCTTCTTGTCATCACTTGAAAATGTGCCTGAGTATAAAATGCTATTTTTCAAGAAGACATTCCATTATCAACACTTGTTCTATTGTAATTCAAGTTCCTTTGTCTTTTAAGAAAATTACTATTGAATTATAGTCCCAGACCATCTCTCTAATAGCACAGTTACTAAAACTGATTTTTCATACATATTCATAATTGAAGCCATAAAGACCATTGCAGATTTCAAAATGATACATCAATCAATGCCAGATTCCTGCTTAACAACTCAAACAAAAAGGGAGTATAGTCTGAAATTTTCTTTGTAAAATACTTGCTGGGCACTTTTATGAAAAACATTATCTAAGCAATAATGTGTCGTGTACATACGAATACATCTTTACATAGAGCAAAAGTACAGAAGATTGAGAAATAAGGAGAATTTTAAAAGAAAGGACTGTTTATGTTTCTGCCTTTCACAGTTAACAAGTTCGCAGGCAAACAAAGCAAGACAGACATAAGTTAGGATATTGTTGAACTCGATTTGGCCCAAAAGAGTAGGGACCAATGCAATTCTGAGGTGTTCCGTGTCTTGTTATGATCTTTCAGTCACACATTTTTTCTTTTCCATCAACACTAAGCCTTGAACCTAATGCAGATAGTTGTAGATTAAAATGTGTTGGGTTGAAATAACACAAAAGAAATTGCTTTATGCTTTCTTTTTTATTAGCAGAAAAAAAATAAGCTGAAATTTCAACATAGGCACAACAATAAAGAGATATTTTGAAATATAGAAAAGAAAATATTACAGGTATCTAGCAGTTGAACTGGAATATTATTAACAATGCTAATAAAATATCTGCTGTAACCTGACCCTACTATTATTGTTAAAGTTGACTTAGGATTGTTATCTCTGACAAGTGCAGGAGTTTTATTTATAACATCATTTCTCTTTCTTCTGTATGTTGAGTAACATGTCTTAGATCATAGCAAATTACAAAATTACACCATGATATTTACCATGACATAAAGAGACATAGTTATTAGTAGATTATCATATACTACAGGCTGTTTTGCTTGTCGACAAGACAGTCCCCCAAAACCTGTTACTTAAATAATGAATCCATTCTTTGTGACCTACATACCTCTGAATTTGAAACATGAAAAGACTTCCCACTATCAGATTGATTAAAGTTGAGTATTAAATAACAAAAAAAATGATGAAGATTTTATTAATGTGTCTATGCTTGTCTCAATATGCAACATGTTAATTATTGTTACTCTCATACTTGCCTGTTTTGAAAGTCTGCTTTTTCTTCTCTTTAAAATAAAAAAAAAGTTTGCAATATTACAGCTATTACTCTTCCAACCATATCTGGACTATTTAAATGAAGACACTAAAACACAAACATTTTGTTCATGATGCTGGATAAAATTAAACAATGATGACAACTGTAGTTATTAGCCAGGTAATGGATTATGTATGAAATAGTGCAAGTTCAGCATTCCCAATATAAAAATCTAAAGTCTGAAAGTGCTGCAAAATTTTAAATGCTTTGAATGGCAATTGCAAGCTACACAGTTGACCCAAATTAATAGATCATAGTCAAAATAAAAGTACACCAAAATTAATGTAAAAATATCTTTTAGGCTATAGGTATAAGCCTTTTAGGAATGTATATGAATTCAGTACAGTAGATAGACTCATGCCCAATCTCTAAGATATCTTATTATTTGTATAAATGTATCCCAGAACCAGAAAAATTCTGAAATCTGTATTTCCAGATCCATATATTTCAAATAAGATATGTTAAATTTGGATCAATGACTACATTTCAAATCTATTTAAATTATAATCATCAAACTTATGTACTATGTAAGTACTCTATGGATATTCACCAGCAGAGTGCATACATACAATTCACCTAAAGGTAAACACCAACTGCTGAGAAATGACTTCAAATGTTAGTTTTTCCCTGCAGAAATTTCAACTCAACAATCTCTGGGAAAAGAATATCTCATACAACTTGTCTTTGTTCATATACAACATGTAGTAGGTAAGGTGACATGGCTTTTGAAAGAAAAAACATCTCATAAGAATTAAACTTCCAACCGAGGTATTTCCGGCAGAGTTGGGTAAAGACAATATTTTGATAGTATCTAAGTACGATGAATATTATCAATAGATTTTTCAATCAGTACCACACCTCTTAATTGAATATTAATATTCTAGTGGCTAATCTTAGGGTTTCGATTTAGCATGTTCCCCAAAGTTTCAGGATTCATAGGTAGGACTTTTGAAAAGTGATTTGGTTAGAGAGGAACTGTAGTCATTAGTGGATTAGTCTACTCCTGAGTTCCTAGTTAAGGTGGCTGGAGGAAACTGGTCCCTGTGGCCCTCCTGGTCTCAGTTGCTCTCTCTCTCTCTCTCTCTCTCTCTCTCTCTCTCTCTCTCTCTGTCTCTTTATCCTGGCTGCTGTTAGAATAGCGCTGCTCAACATCATTTCTGATGTACAGCAAGATGACCATGGATGTGTCCCCAAATCCTTTGCCAAATCAAACCTCTCCTCCACTGTCTCTGGCTGTCAACTCTTTTGCTCAGTGACTACAAATCTAACTTACACCTTCAACAACTGTGAGAATCTTTAGACTAAATTATGATAGACTAATTTATTACTAATATTTCTAACAGTTTGAGGAACTTCATATTAAATTTATAATAATTGAATAGAATCTCATTTTGTTCATTTAATTTATTTTATGAGCTATTATACCCACCAGCACTCTAATTTTATGTCTCATTTACTTATTTCTGTGTTGGTAGCTCATGCAAACTGTTCGTAACATTCAATATTTCACTTATAATGGTCATTCTGAACATTCCAGATTACCTTTTTACTGAGAACGTATGCTCTCTCTCTCTCTCTCTCTCTCTCTCTCTCTGTCTCTCTGTCTCTCCTCCCTCCTTCTCCTCTTTCTCTCTCTCCCCTCTCACTACTCACTTTATCCCTCCTTCTCTTTCTGTAAAGACAAGACAACTTTCTTCAAGTGATAAATTATATAATATACGTGTGTGTATATTATATTCTGATTACTAAGTGTTTAGCATATAGTGTACTTCAAATATTGTTTTAGCTCTCCACATTTCTTCAAAATAATTTGGCAGAAGTAGGAAAAATGCTCTACAGGAATTATTTCAGCTTTGTTACTTAATATATATCTATTATAAACTATAGAAAAAAAAACCTTAAAATCTAAGCTCTACCAGTCAAGATTTATACAGAATGTATGATTTTATCCAACCTCTAAATTCTAAACTAATAAGTTAGTTTGTTGGGGTTTCATTGATATTCCAGGAGGATCCAATATTTCTGGCCAGAAATACAGGATTTTATTAGTTATGGAGAAATTCCCTGGAATTTCTTAGTGATTTGTTCCAGTTCCAAATGTCCCCGAAGGCCTAAAGATGTGATGCAAAACAATCGCCAAGGATTCTGCAGGTATCATAGGCTGCATTTTCCTGCAGAGATGAGATTGCTTTGCCATAAGTTGAAGTAAATCTGCTCTTTGTCCCTGTTTGGTTGATGGAAGAAAGCCTACTTCACCTATTTCCTTTGCATGTTGCAGAGATAAATCCGATCTTGGATAGAGCATGGCTGTGGTCTTGAATATTTAGTAGAACAGCAAAAACATGAAAGGACTCTTCTTTACTACTTTGTATTAGATTTTAAATATTGTATTAGGTGGATAAAATTTTAAAAAATTTTAAATGAAATTGCTCATGAAACTCAACATAGGAGCCTGGGGAGATGGCTCAGTGGTATAAGCACTTCCCTGGCAAGTGCAAGCGTCTGAGTTCAATCCCCAGTTCCACCAAAAAAGAAAAAATAGAAAAGAAAAGAAAAAAGAAACTCAACATAAATTTAGTTCTCTTAACCTTGACTAAATAGTCTTTAAAGTTTATAGAATTCAAACTATTTTAGAGACAAATTGCTATTATTATGGTCTCTAAAATTTAGGCATAATTTTTTAGCTTTTGTTCAAAGAAAAATGCTAAGGAAAGCCTGAAAGGTCATCATAGGGAGAAAGAGCTTTACTGGCACCATTCTTAACTGAAAATAAGAGAACATTCCCAGAATGCCTTGCATGTTCAATTCCCAATATTAAGAGCAATGGTGAAAAGATGATTAAAGCTGAAGTTTCTTAAATAATTTCTTAGGTGATTTTAAAAGTTATAGGTTTAAGTAAAGATTTGTGTTCAATTTTCACTCTGAAAGTTGAAGAATGAAAGATGCTTGTTTTGGATTTTGACTTTTCTAGTATTCTTGGGATAGAAGGTAAGGCTTCACACATGCTAGGAAAGTAAGGCCACTGATTTCTCCATAAGCTACATCTTTATTTATCTATTAGTGAACTATTAATGAACTATAAATCCAGTTCATTACAACATAAATCCATACATGTGGGTGAGCATACAGTTTTTTTCTAAAATAGTACTATTTGTCTCCATGTAGAAAACGTTAAGTAATTTAACAGTACCTTAAGGCAACATGATTTTCTACCAAACCAGTTAAATAGAGTAAAATAACTTTATTCAACAGTTGTATCTTTTATTTATTTTAACAGTTGTATCTTTGAAAAAGTAAATGATTTCATCTGTTTAAAGTTGTCCTGGACTACTTGGCTTATTTCAGGGAAAGAATTTATTCCTCACACATGGCAAGTTAATTTGTCACCTTGGAAATTAAATTACTCATTCCTACTTACCTTGAGAAGTTGTACTATATAATACCTACTGTTCTATTACTACTACTACTGCAATGAAATGTACTCAATTCTACACGAAAATATATTGTATAATCAAAATACTATTGTGAAACTTAAATAACGCACAAGTCCTGCAACTTGTTTCAATTGTACTTGATATATAGGGGTAGTATAATAAATTGAAAAAGAAGTACCCACTTAATATTGTAATCTCTTGTGTATTGAAATACATGTATATAAAAAAGGTAAAAGAAGTAATTTATTCCATGACATATTGATTGATTTCAAAATAATGATCTTGAGTTCACATTTTTAAGTATTTCTTAGCTTTCTAACATTGAACACAAATATGGTGATGGCTATTGTTTGTTGAATGGAAATATTGGAGAGTTACGTGTAACTATTTCCAATGAAAAATACTTCCTAGTTTTCTCTGAAGTTGTATAAAATGTTGTAAACAATATTCTCCATTTTCATCTTATTTGGATACTCAACCCCATGTAATTTCATCTGCTTTATTTTTTGAAGGTATTATAAAAAGTTTTATAAGTGGTACCACTTTCAAGTTTTCTTGTAGGTATAGATTTACAGGGGAAATTCAGCTAAATTATTTTTAATGGAAATTGCTGCAGATGTTTAGTTCCACAAGACAAAAAAATGTTTACTAGATAAGTTTAGAGAATTATACTGTCATTCATTTTTTGTTGCTAATAGTGTCTATGAAATATGGATAGGACATCTGTATGTGACTTCTAGGGAATAAGACCAGACAGCTTGTTATTCCCTAAAGAATAAGGAATGATGCAAGGCCACTTCTTGATAAAGTCATGATGAAGGCTGGATTATCCCCATTCTCCAAGTTAGTATGATAAAATCTTAATTCCCAATATCTCGATATGACCTTACTTGGCAATGAAATCTCTTTAGATATATTTATGCAATTAGATACATTATGTGACACCATAATAAAACTACGGCTGGTGTTTTAGAATAGGTTCGTGTGTGTGGAGTCTTTTGTGTACAGGCAGAGCAGAGGCTCTGTGAGCATGACAGCAATTGAAGCAATGTAATAGGATGTACAACATTAATTAACACGTATATTCTCTCCGTGTGGTATTTCCTGTCTCAGAGACTAATACAATTTGTTCTGAAGTATCCTGCCAGAATGCTCCTTCACAACAAAGCAAAAGAAATGGTGTGTTTCTTCCTACAATGCCCTTTAGAAAAAAGTGCTCTTTGCATATAGAATTTAATTACAGCTTTTTATTTTTGTTTCTTTGGAATGAAAAATCTTGTTATTATTTGGCCCGATTTTCTCTTTCTAATTTAATTACTAAATGAGAAAGTTACTTTTCGGAACTTTTGACAATATCTATATCTTAAAGTACTGAGAAAAACCCAATATTATTAACTGAAAGAAATGTATTTATTAGTTCACCATTTAATAACATTTTTCAAATAGCTTGTGAATAATGATGAAATGTTTTGCAAATTTTAAAAGATTGTATAATGCTTCAAAATTGCCTCAGTTCATGTTTATAAATATTAAAGAAAATGGCAGAAGTTATTATATTTTTATATACTTCTCTGGTTATATCTATTATCAAACTGGGATACAGTATGATCAGAAAGTTATACATAGAAGATTTCTGTTTTGCTATTTATCTAAAAAATTAATGACTTCAAAAAAAACCCTTAGTAAATGTGATAATCCTCCTCTAGAAAATTTTCATTAAAACATCAATATATTTTCTTCATTTAAGAAAGAAATGTGTGAAAATATTGCTAAAATACTGTAAACCTGCTACTTTTGAAAATAAAAATAAAAGGGAAGAGAAACCATTTTAGCTGATTCATTTAAGCTATATTACAAAAATCAGTTTAAGATGTTTGATAACATAAATTCAGTATACATAAATCATGAAATGTAATATCATATTACCTTTCATTAAAAGCATTAGGTTGGGAGTCCAGGTGAATGGTGAGGCGAGGGGTCCAGATTCAATGTGTGGACCAGTGGGGCAGAGCCCACATGCACTGCTAGCCAGGAGGGCTGCCGAATTAAGTCACAGAGATGGCAATAATGAGCTCAGGCGAACTGGTCTGCCCAGAGGATTACAGACATGTGGCGCGGAGATGCCCGGATGGAGCTCAGGGGAGCTAGTTTACATACAAATTCCCAATATACAATCTGTTTTGTTATACAACTATAGTTTTTGTTCTTGTATTCCAAACAACAAAACCACTACCTATCAAAGTTTGGCAATTCCTTAATGTCACTTGCTGTTATTATTATTGCTAATTGTACTACTATAAGGAGGATACTATATCTGATTTAACCTTATGTTCTCCCTTTGGAAATAATGGGAAACACTGGGATAATAATCACATCGAAGCCCTATACTGAAGAATGGAGGACAGTGCCACGTGGAAATCTGTATCTCACTCTCAACAGAGAAGTCAGAATCTTAGGGCAGACACTAATAATCCCTGACACACAGAAGAAACACCTGAAAAACTGCCTCTATGGAGAGGTTCTGATTGTAGTAATGCAGCTACTTATCATCAAAATTCATCAAAAAGTGTCAAAGAAATAAAAATAAAGATTTATTTCTGAAATAGAAAATGACAAGATGAAGGAGCAAAATGCAATTTCAGGGCCCCAACTCATTTAGAAGAAATCCAGGAGAAATCAGCATAAAATACATTGTAAGTCACACACCCCAAATCTATGAAATGATTGGAAATGAAGTAAAGGAACAACTCCAGAGTATTACAGAGAATATCTGGTCAAAAATAACATCTCAAGTAGAAAAAGAAGTGCTGACTGTAATGGAGGGATTACTGAGAGTAACTAAAGAAGGCTTTGATTAAAAAAAATAAAAGCATAGAAAAATGATGGAAACCTTGAATGAGCAACTTAGGATAAAAATACAACATGTGAAACTGATTCAAAAAGATATCCAGGAAATTAAAAATTCCTTTAAAACTTGGCAAAACAATTTGAGTAACACTGAAGATGGACTTTCAGACCTTGACATATAGGAAGGTAGCAACCAGGAGAGGAGAGATCTCTTAGAAACAAGAAAACAGGAAATAATAATTCAACAGCTACAAGACCAAAGGAGCTGAAAAACATAAGACTAAGAGGAGAAAATAAAAAAGTAGTAGCAAACTCAAATGACATACAAAGAATACTTTGGGGGAACTACCTGCTCGGGCCCCCCTCCTGTCCCACTCTTGGATGGGAGCTTTCTTTCTTTCAATAAATATATTCTGTTCATAACCTCCATTTGTTCCTAAAATTCATTCTTCGGTCTTAGGGAATACGAACTTGCCCAGGTCAGGTCAGGTCGGGAGATGTTTTTTAAAAAAAGAAAAGAAAAGAAAAATAAATAAATAAATAAAATAAATAATAAAAAGAATGTTTTGTGAAGTAATAGTAGAAAACTTTCCAGACATATGGATATAATATGACATACAGTAAGTCAAACATGTAGAACTCCAAATAAAATCAAGCAAAATAAATCTACATCCAGACATTTAATAACCAAGATCTCTTAAATTTAGCACCAGAACAATGTCCTAAAAGCTGTTAGAGGAAAAAAAAGTTCATATTTAAGAAAAACCCTTCAGAATCATAACATATTTCTAAACACAAATCAAGAAAAGCATGGAGTGAAGTATTCTAGTCTGAAAAAACAAAACACAACTTCTGTCATCTGCGGAACTACATACACTGCAAAACTCTTTTATATATTTAATGGAGAGCTAAAAGGCTTCCATGACAAAGAACAACTGAAAAAATTCATGACCACCAAAGTAGCAGTATAAGAGTACTGAAAATTATGCTAGAAAGAGATCAAGATGAATACAACTCCAAGAACAACAGGAGAAGAAAACACCAAACAGGTTAAGTGATTAAACACAAAAAATAGGGAACAAATAACAGAAAAATAATTTGACAAAGGTAAGCTGACACATATCAGTTACAACCAATAATGTAAATAACCTCAATCCATGAATTCAAAGAAATAGACTGTTATAGTGGATAAAGAAAAAAAAAACTGACAATATGCTATATATAAGAAATATATTTAACTCAAAAGAAAATTCATAGACTGAAAGCCAAGGATATAAAACAGTACTAAATGCTCCAGGAGCTCATAAATATACAGTAGCTGTTCTGTCCAAAATGTAAATTCCAAACCAAGAATGATAAAATGAGATAAAGAAGGTCACTACATACTTGTTAGGGGAAAACTTTCTAGAGGAAGAGATAACAATCATAAATATGTATGTGCCAAACATAGGAGCACCCAACTATATAAGTCAAATTTTAAAGACATGAAAAATCTAATAAGCAAGAACCAATCTTAACAGGGGACAATAATATCATATTATCTCAAAGAGGCAGGTCAACTGGACAAAAAATTAGCAAAGAGTATCAGAGCTGAACCAAATCTTTGAATAAAAGATCTTCTTGGACATTTACAGTGTGTTCCACACAAGAACATCTGAATACATATTCTTTTCAGTTGCACATGGGGCATTCTCTAAAATAGACCCATACTAGTACATAGATCATGCTTAATTAAATGCACGAAAACTGAAATGGTCCTGTATGTATTATTAGACCACAGTGCAATGAAACTGTAAATTAATGACAAAAGAAACTACAAAAACTCACAAACACATGAAAATTAAATAACACCCTCTTCAGCAACCAATGGGCTACAGATTAAAGTACAGAATATCTACTACCTAATTAAATTTCAAACATAACTTACAAGAATTTCTGGGATAAAATGAAAGCAGTTTTCAGAGGGAAATTTATAGTCATGAACTCAAACATTAGGAAAACAAAATAAAAACAAAAAATATCTTAAAGTAGCACTTCAAACTTCTAGAAAACCAGGAGCAAATCATGCCCAAAATCCAAAGATGAGAGTAAATTATAAAGATTAGAGCAGAAATTAATGTATTTGAGACAAAAACAACAATACAAAGAATTAATGAATCCAAAATCTGATTCTTTGAAAGATTAAATAAAATTGATGAATCCCTACTCAACTTCATCAAAAAGAGGAAAGAAGTAACTCAAATTCCAACAATAAGGAATAAAAAGGGTCATATTACTGCAGATCCTGAGGAAATTCAGAAGGTCATCAATTGCTACCTTGAATGTATTTACTCTAACAGAAGGAAAACGACAGAAGAAATAGATAGATTCCTAGATAAATAAAAAATACTAAATTTGAATCAAGAAGATATAAAATCTTTGAATAACCCAAAATTATCCAATGAAACTGAAAATGTAATAAAGAAAAAAGTTGCCAACTAAGAAAAGCCGAGCTCCTGATGGACTCACAGCTATAGGAAATTTAAAGATTTAGTCTCAATAATCCTCAAACTCTTCAATTAATTTGAAAAGGAAGCAACACTCCTTAATTCATTCCTGGACAGGTAATACACTGATGCTAAAACTGGAAAAAGGCTCAACCAAAAAAGAGAATTATAGGCCAATCTCCCTTATGAATATAGGTGAAAAATGCTCAAGAAGGGCTATCAAACAGAATGCAGTAAATCACGAGGAAGATTACACATTGTAGCCAAGTCAGATTCATCCTGGCATGAATTGGATTCAGGTTGGTTCAATGTAAAAAAAGTTATGATTGTAATATCTTCTATGAACAGAGCCAGAATCAAAACCCACGTGATCATCTCAACAGTTGCAAAAGAAGTTTTCAACAAAGTTCAACACTCATTCATAATAAAGAACTACATAACATTGGAATAGATGGCTTATAAACCAATCTGATAAAAGCCAACTATAACAAACCAAAAGACAACATCATTGTAGATGGAGAAAAAGTGGAAACATTTACTCCAAAAGGAGAAACAGGACAAGGATGTCTGCTATCACTTCTCCTACTCAATATAGTTCTGGAAATATTTGCCAGAGCCATTAGAAAAGAAAGAAAATAAAATGAATAAGAATTGGAAAGAAATAAGTTAAACTATCATCTTTGGCAAATGACATGATAATCCATAGGGAAGTCTGAAAAAATCCCACCAAGAAACAAGTAGAATTAATAAACAAATAGAATTAATAAATAAATTGATTAACATAGCAGGTTATAAACACCCAAAAACTCAGTAGCACTCCCATGTACAGAAAACAAACACACTGGCAGAGAAATTAGAGAATGAATAACTTTCACAATTGCACAAAAAATGAAATACTTAGAAACTAATCTAAAAACTTAAGTAAAAGATCTGCACAATGAAAATTATGATAATATGGGGAAAAAAAGAATAAGATTTAACAAAATAGAAAATATTTCCTGCTCCTGATAGGAAAATGCAACACTGTGAAAAGGGCCATACTCCCAAAATTATTATACAGTTATAATAATTTTTTGTCCAAATATCATCAGTATACCACATAGAACTACAGAAAACATTCATAAAATTCACTTGGAAACAGAAAAGACCTAGAATAGCAAAGGCAATCCTGGCCAATAAAGGCAAGGAAGGACGCGTTACAATCTCTGACTTGAAATCATACTACAAAGCTATTGTGATAAATAGAGCATAGTACTGGCAGAAGGACAGAACTGAGGATCGATGGATCAGATTAGAAGATACAGACACAGCTAGAAACATACTCAGCCACTTTATTTTTGACAAAAGGAGCCAAAGAGGCTCACTGAAAAAGATAGCCTGTTTAACAAACAGTGATGCAGGCCACTTCCTGTGTAGTGATGGCGGCCAAAGTGACCACCAACCCATGTCAATGCCACTAGAGCTGGTGGACAAATGTGTAGGTTCAAGAATTCACATTGTGGTGAAGAGTAATGAGGAAATTGTGATAAGGAAATTTTTTAAACTTTTAGGATTTCATGACTTTGTCTATGTGGTGTTGGAAGATGTCACTGAGTTTGAGATCACACCAGAAGGAAGAAGGATTACTGATTTAAATCAGATCTTATTAAATGGACACCATGTAAATGGTTACTAAATCATGTAACCATGTTTGTTTCTGGACGAGAAGGACCAGAAGTGTGAATGGATTTTCTTCTAGATTTAATTTTGTCTTATATTGGCACAAAATAGATTTTTTAATATTTTGTAATGTTTAGATTATATAAAGCTAAGTTTCTTGTTAAAGGGAAATACTGTGAAGATTAATTGTATACATATTTTTCTGGTTTCTCTTCAGATGGTATAAATCTTTTGCCTTTTATGAAGTTAATCATGATTATCTTGGAAAATGAAAAAGTGTTGGTTTTTTTTTTGAGGACTAAAAAATAAAGATGTTTTGGTTAATTGTTACTTATTATGCTTCAGTAACCAGTAGAACAAAGATTATACTTCCTAAAGAAAAAAAAAAAAACATAGTGCTGGAAAAACTGGCTTTCAACTTATCAAAAAGTAAAACTAGACCCAGGTCTATCACCATGCATTAAACCAAAGTCAAAAATGGGGTAAAGTTATAAGATTAAAACAGATACACTAAACCTACTGGAAGAGAAATTAGGTGGAAATATTGAAGACATGCAGGCTGGCAGAGAGTTCATGAACTGAACAAAAACCAAACTGCATGGGAAATACTTTCAAGAATCAACAACTTTAATCTCATCTTATTGAGATGTTTCTGCACATCAAATAAATCACCTTCAGTGTGAAAAGACAATCACAAATTGTGGGAAAAAATGTAACCAACAGTCACTCAGACAAAGCACATACATCTAGAATATGCAAAGAATGGAAAGATCAGCCATCCAAAATTCAAAGACTTGATCCAAAAATGGGCTCCCTAAATGAATACACCCTTCTTAGAAGAAATACAACTAGCAAGTAAATATGTGACAAAATGTTCCACACGACTGTTCATTTGAGAAATACAAATTAAAACAATACTGAGATACCATCTTATTCAGGAAAGAATTGCTATCATAAAGAAATCAGCTAATAATGAATGCTAGACAGACTATATGGAAAAACTAACCCTTCTCCATTGTTGGTGGGAATGTAGACTTGTATAACCACTATGGAAAGCACTGTGGTGACTCCTCAGAAAACTAGGATTAGAATTTCCATTCAAACCAGCTATACCCCTCCTAGGTATTTTTTCCAAAAGAACTGAAGATATCATACCACAGTGATATATGTGCAGCACAATTTCTCATAGATAAATCTTAGAAACAACCCAAATGTCCATCAACTGAAGAATGGAATTGATTTTATAGGCAAATGGAGACAACTAGAGCCTATACTCATAATTGAAACAAATCAGACCCACATGTGTAAATATTATGTTAACTTTCTAGTGTAAGAACCTGAAAGGAACTGTAATATATAGTAAAATGTAAAGAAACTGATCATTAAGAATAAACAATGAAGATGAGGGAAAGGAGAAAAGATAGGGAAGAAAAGTAAGGAGAAAAATCATGCAAGAATATATACAGGATAGCTGAGGTGATTTTACTACTAATTGCTATCAGTTTTTTTAAAGTAACATTAATATTTAAAATTTTTACTTTTACTAATTCTATATGTTAATATCTGAAATCTGAGCAACTACATTGAGGACAGCAATGTGAAGTATAACAACCATGGTAGAATGCCCTTCATCTTGTTATTTTAAACATGTGTTTTCTCTAACGTCTTACATATTACTGGTATTATATGATATTTTAAATAAATTAAAAAATAAAAAGTAAAAGACAAGAAAAAACATTGTTTTTGAAAGGAAAAGTTAACATTTAATTGTTTGATCAATATTAAAACTGTATAAGTATCTGATAGTCTGAGCAACAAATTTAATGATAGCTATTCTTAAAATAACAAAGTGTTAATTTACTCTTCTGCTTTTGAAATTCTGTACCATTTGTGTTGCTTTATTTTGTACTGTTTATGTGTTTTTCTTCTTTTTTCTTCTTAAAACTGAACAGTTATCATGTTTTCATATTTTGACAAGATTCATTCTTAACACCAGCTGAGCTGTCCAGCTATATGATATAAAGTTTCATTGTCAATATTATTATATTTTCTATTCTGGAAAAGTCCTGTAAAATAAACCCATACAAGAAATTTACTTAACAAAATTTCAATAACAAAAAGTTACTGTTGGTAATAAATTATGTATATATATATATATATATATATATATATATATTTACAATTGCATTCAATTATTTTTTGTTTTTTATCTCTACAAGTTCAATATAAGTATGAGAAATTTAAGAAAATATCTAGTCTTGAGAAAACCTGTAATCCCAGCACTTAAGGGACTGAAACAGGGGGATTCCTGAGGGTTTGAGGCCAATCTTGGGTACAGAGTATATTTAAGGCCAGCTTGAACTGCATAGTGATATCCTGTCTCAAAAAATAAAGAAATTAATTAATTAATTAATTAATTAATTAAAAAATTTAAAAAGAAATATAGAAACAATTTAGCTATTTTCCTCTAGACTTATATAGACAAAAGCAAAGAAAAGCATGCACTGTATTATATAATATATCATAAAGTTAAATGGTTGATTTGCAGATTTTTTTAAACCATTCTATAAGAGTTTCATTCACCTTAATGTTGCATTCTCTAATAAGCTAGAAATCTTTTACAAAGACATTATGTAGGTTCATGGTGGATTGTTGTTTTTACTATTTTTTATTAACCACTGATTCTCAAAGAAACAACAGATCATTCTCACCTATTTTAAAACATATGTATCAATTTTAAGTCTCTGTATTCAAATGTTTTAATATGTTTAATAAGACCCAAAATGCTTACAAACTCCAAGCTTAATCGTGTGTATTCTTTTATTAGGACGTAATTAATAAATTTAATTGTTTCATAGTATTTTTGATAATGATTCATGCATCTGTGTATAATAAGGTGTGTCTCAGATTTGTTTTGAAGCTATAAATTTTTACTCCTTTGCATGAAGATCATGAATGCAATTGTTACTTAATATTATCAAAATATAACTTCCTAGCTTTATAAAAAACTGTCAAACTATATTCATAGATGGATTTGCCCTTTGGAATTTGCCCATAATGTATGGGAGTTCCATTATTTCCACAAATTTACCAGCATTTGATTTATAAGTGTTCTGAATTTTTATCTTTTTAAAATATGTGTAATCACTGATATTTTAATTCACATCATCTTAATATCAAATTATATGGAAGAATCTTTCTTGTTTACTTGGTTTGTATATTTTCTCTTAAGGATTTTTTCCAATTTCCAATTATGGTTGTATCCTATTGTTTAGTATTAAGAGTTATCTCTACTTTGGACAACAGACATTTATTAAATATATATTTTTTTCAGACTCTGCCTTGTCTTCTCATTCTCCTGACATGGTTTTCACAGAGCTAAAGTTTTCCATATTAATAAAGGGTAGCTCAGCAATTACTTAGTTCAGAGAACTTGATTTTGCTTTTTGAATTTAAAATCATTACTATATCTAGGGTCACACACAACTTCTCCTTTGTTGTCTTCTAAGATTTTTAGAGCTCTGCATTTTATATTCAGCTCTGTGGGCCTTCTGAAATTTTGTGAAAGGTAAGTGATCTAGGTCCAGAGTTATATTTTGCAATGTGCTTATCCTGTAATTCAAGCACAATTTGAGATGAGGAAGATATTTCTTTGGACTGAAACTGTGCTATTTGCAAACACTATCTATAATACTTATTTAGTTGAAAACATTTTTAAAGTATTGATTTGCTTTGAAAATTATCACTCTGCTTATATACAATAGCTATTTTAAAGTTTCTTATCATTATTGAATATTTCTTAGAGTAGTGCTATAAATAAGGGGTTATATAATTAAGAGGATCTAAATATAATTTCCTTCTTACTTGTAAACTATCATCTTTACCTGTACAGGAATTCTAAATTATAATTGCATACTTTTATTTTCAAAAATATTTGCTTCCAGCAGAAAAGTATAGAAGTGAGGTATAAAAAGTAAAGCCATATTAATATACTGAACTGTAAAAGGCTCAAGTCAACAACTT
>NDGM011122176.1:9445-21324 GCA_002564305.1 Octomys mimax
AGTAATTCTAGTATCACCAAAAAAAAAAAAAAAAAGCGCCTTTATGCTGCATGTTCTCTGCTGAGAAAAAAATAATGGAACACATATAAATAAGAAAAAAGCTATGATCATCTGATAGAAATTTAATAACATTAAAGCAATTTAGCAATTATCTTTAAGAGTTTATATAAGTATTTGCCAATTAATTTAATTTTGTTCATAATACTGAACAAACTGTTAGTCTCAATGTTTATCAAAGGAAATGTTTTGGGGAGGTTCTTTTAACTTAGAACTTTTAAAGTAATTCTGTATTGCCATTACAGTAGTAAAGATCACTATCCCTTAAATACCATGGGTTGGAACAAATTAGAGTCTGGGTAATCTATTAAAAATTGACAAAACACTTACCCAAAATGGAATTTTGTAAGCATATTAATTTCCATCACAAGAGAATTCCTTTGGAAAATTAGGGGTTGTAATGTGGATATTCTGATTTTTTAAAATAATTACTATAAAATAAACATAATATGTGATTTTAATACTACATACTTCTATAAATACTGGATAGAACTTGAAGTTTTGAAATTATTTTTCTCAAGTAAAAAAATGTAAACTATATATCTGAGTAGAATTAATGTTTTCATGAAAATAATAAGTCTTAACTTTATACATAAAATCTTGGCCACAGTAAAGATCATACATTGAAAAATTATGATGAAAGTTCGTTTTTATGATAAAGGTTTCACTAAGTTGCCAGGTTGGCCTCAAAAGCCTGATCCTCCTGCCTCAAACTGCTAAACAGCTGGGGTTACAGGTATTCAGCACTATGACCGACAAAAGATTATTTTATAAAAACAAATAATTTATTAGCTCAATTCAGTATGTTATTTGAAAGTATAACAAACTGATTTAATGCTTGAAAACATGAGATGAGAATGAAAAGCATATTATGTAAAACATTTAGTAAATTTAATACACAGAAAAGGTAAAAACTAAAGTACTCAAAGAAAGGAAAAAAGAAAAACCCACACTATAACCATACACATAGAAAATAAAACTCTAAGAATCAAATGTCTCAGATAATACACACATCCAGTTCATCTTTGACCTTAGTGAAATGGTCAGTAAATGACATCACTCTGCCAACCACCAAGAATATTAGTCTCTCTGAAAAATATTTTTCAAAGACCCAAGGAAACCTAAGCAGTCTCTGCAATTTTTTTTTCCAGTTTATGAAAATTGGATTCCTATAAAAGGAAAATGGACCATTTTTACTGCAACAAAAACTGATTTGTAAAAGCTGGAAGCAGTTTAAAAATACTCAACATGAGGTTCTTGTTAGTCTTGAAAAGTAAGAGTTATAATAAAAAAATGGTCCAAAAATACGGTACAGATTCATGGTACATAACAGGAAAAAAGCTAGTCTTGCTATTATTTTTAATTAGCTTCAATAGCAAGTTCCACTTTACTTTCTAACACCAGTTCAAGTTTGGGGAGGGGGAAGATTTACATTTGACTCTCTGGAATTGGCAACTCCATAGCTAATGCCTTGGAGCCCTAATGCATTTTGCATTAGCTCTAAATGTCGGGAAATCCTGGCGCCAAGGGATTCAAACCAATAGCGATGCATGTCTAAGACCCAGGATTCGCTGTCCAACTGCCAGTATCTATTTTATCAAACATTCAGTCTCTCTTGTAAAATGAGATTGATGAGTTTAGCAGTTGTCACTGTTTCCAATTAAACTGCCTTGATATATTACAAAAATGCAGGCATTTAGACTGTGAAGGACCCTTGACTAGGATTTTAAGAAAAACACCAATTTGAACTGTTTAAACCCTTCTCTTAATCTTAGTT
This sequence comes from Octomys mimax, assembly GCA_002564305.1. Lineage (NCBI taxonomy): Eukaryota > Metazoa > Chordata > Mammalia > Rodentia > Octodontidae > Octomys > Octomys mimax. The sequence goes on from NDGM011122176.1 coordinate 11,280, forward strand.
TCTCAGATTTGAACACATTTGTCATTTTAGGAAAAAAAAATTTTTAAATAAAAAAACCTCACATCACTCAAATCAGCAATTCATTCTTTACTTTGCAGAAACTTGGGGTCACCCATTTTATATCATTCACTCACAGTGAAATGTTCAAAAAACAACGAAGAGCTGTGAGAGCTGCGTGAAGAACATACCTCCTGGCCCTGTCATACAGCCTGCTCCATATTTCATCCCACATAGCACTGTCACTCAAGTCACTGAAATTCACCGTTTACAATTAACCACTTACATCTTTTCCCCAGATAAAGCCACACTTATTTACCAAAGACATATAATAAAGACGCAAGGAAAGAAGTCATAAGTCATATGAACCTCTTCTCCAATTTAAGGAGGAAAAAACAAAAGCCCAAAAGAAAAGAATAAAAAAGAAAACCTCTCAACATATAATAGTTTTTCTTCTTAAATGTATTTAAAGAATCAGTTTTTTAGTATTTAAATTCAATTAAGGCATTTTTCCCCAGGTATTCTAAATTTTTTATGGGTGTCCATAAAAATTTTATTTTCATCTTCACAGTGGAGATAAATAAGGAATCACTAACTTTTGTTTAATTAACACTTCTTGAAAAAATTGAATATTAAAATATTTAAGTAATTTAAAATCTATTAAAATGAAAAATCTCAACAATAGTGGTTAGAGTCAATGTTGTTAACTAATTTTAAATTAATCTCCTAGATATCAGAAGCTGAGAGGTTCTAGTTTAAAATTTTACATATGGGACATCAGCAAAATTATACAAAATATGTGAATAATTATGAAGCAATTTAAAATATTTAAGTCTTTGTAGAATTAAAAAATTTGCTAGATCCATGGCTTGTTAATATCAAGGGAATCTTGCCTTGTCAAAACTGACTGAATAAAGGAAAATAATTCACTCCAATGTAGATCAATAAAGCAAAACATAGAGTATGTATCTTTTGCTACATTGTATCCTCCATATCCCTGTTCCATAAAATTGATCTATTAGTTTCTATTATCTATAACAACTTGAGCAAACTCAAAAGCCTCAAAAGTTAAAAAGAGATGAAGGATTAAACTTCCTCAGAGGAAGATCTTTTTAAAGGATAATTTTCAAAATAAAATGATTATACTAAATATATTACTCCTTAGATTTTGAAAAATAATCTGTTTTATTAAATAATCGTATGTCTTTTATGAAGCAAAATAAGTTATTTAAATATTTTTTACCCTTAAAAAGGAACTGAAGGTTCAAAAAAGATGTTCTCAAAGTAATTTAAAGTAATTATTAACAGAGCCGAGAAAATCCTGATGTTTTGGATGTAATTCAGAACTTAGTCACTATTAGTCACTAAATATATTTCTGAAAACATTTTCATTGTTTTATAAAATGACTACCTTCAAAAGCCAAAATGAAGGACTTTCCTTAGTTGGGATCCTAAGATTACTTTGTATATTTAATTTTACTGGAAATGTTTAGTAGTTTCTTTAAAGTTACATAATTGCATAAAAACTAAAACCAAGTCTTTATATAAGTAACGTATAAATTAGTAGCAGTAACATAAATTAGACTGGCAGTATCTTCAACAAATAAAAAAATAATGCTTTATTCATAGGGAAACAAAATGAAAGAATTAATAATTATAATGAATGAATAATTAAGCAAGTCTTTGACATAAATATTAGGATCAAATTTTCCAATTATTTTTTCCTTTTTAATTACATTTCTGAAAACATTTGCACAGTGGAATTGCCACATGATATAGTAGTTACAATGATTAAACAGAGTCTCTATTTAAATAATTATACCTAATATAGCCAGAAGCATCAAAAGTAATCAAAAGCCACATGCTTTCTAGAAGTTAACTATGGCTAACTTTAATTCCTGAGGCAAGGAATTTCTTACGATGACAATCTAGTATACCAAATAAATTATTTGTAATTATTATTTATTGAAAGTCTATTATAGAACATTGAATTGTGCAATTCATGTAATACTCCTCTGTTTTTTCACTATGTTTCTAAGCTTTTGTGTCATGACTATCAATTAGTTGTGAAATCAACTTAGTGGCTTGGATCTGTATTTAATAAATGAAATAGAGTAAAAGAAATTATCATGCTTTATAGCTAGTAAGAGTATCATTTTAAGGTATTTTATTTTATATATATAGGTGAACAAACATATGTGAATAAAAATTTGTGTGTTTACTAGGTTGCCATATTCCTTCAATATTTCCTTGTTTTTCTTTCGTAGTGCTGAGAATCAAACCCAGGGCCTTGTGCATGCTAAGCAAATGCTGTAGTGCAAAGCTACATCCTTAGCCTTGAAAGCAATTTCTTTTAATGTGAATTATGGTCATAAATGCTTACAAATCTTTATAGAATGTATTGTTTCTCCAAAATTAGTAGCATGTTAAACCGTAAAGACCATGAGTGATATAGCCTAGTTCAAATTTTTATTTTGAGTGAGTTGGCTACTTAAATTTAAATTTTTGTGGCTTGGCTATCTATAATTTCTTTAAGATTTTTGGTACAGGTTAAAATAAATATTTGTACAACTGATTACAATAGATAATAATGGTTATAGCAATTATAATTGAGATTGAATTAAACTAGCTTATTGTAAGTGGTTATTAAAAGTTATGTGTTGGTTCCAACTATATCCATTTAAAAATATATGGTTTCACAAAGAGAAACTAGCTTATTGTAATTAAAAATAGGATTTTACAAACAGATATTAAACAATAATTTAAATAAATAGGTTTAAGGAAAAATAAAATTATTCCTATTCACAGAAATTAATGTGAAATTTCAATAGTCAGCCTAAATTAAAATACTATATTTTTATGAATAATGAAGAAAACATTGTTTATGATTTCTGGCCAAGACTTTAAAAATCTATATGCCACCATTAGTAATAAAGCTATGTACCTACTGTAGGGAGCTTTATGATAACTGTAGAACAATGCCAGCCTGTTATCTTTTCCCTTAAATATTTTATTTGAAAACCATCTACCTGTGATAGAAAATGTTCAGCTAAATCTAAGGATCAACTTTATGAAACACAGCCAGTTTAAATAGTTAATAAAATAATGTCTTGTATTCTTATATTAGCTTTGGAAAGCACTCAGAACACAATCAGTATTCACTAACTTGGCAAAAGCATTGTTTCAATAAGATAGTTAATACTTTTCAAAGTGATAAATATTTTTAAGCTTTGTGATCGCCATTTATTTTAGATGTAAGAATGTGACTTCACAAATTAATTTAAAATCATGCATGTTATTGAAAAGATTTTTTCTTAATAAAAAAAGGAGGCATGAAGAAAATTCTAGTTTTTCAAAAACAAAAGTAACATCATACATCATATTTTTCTTGGAAGACTGTTTACCTGCCAGAAAATGAATGCTGTCCAACTACATCTCCATTCTGAAGGTGATAGTCATTGAAGAAATCTGGACTTATTGCTCCTTCACTGGCAATTAATCCATCTAGTAAGAAGGAAAATGGTAAACATTTAAACATACCTGTGAAGAATACAAAGTAAACTACTCCATCAAGTTACATACAGAGGTTATTCCCATATGAATAAGAAGAAAAACATTACCAGTAAGAAAATATTCTATGCATTTAATCTGGAAAGAAAAACACATGACATGCTATTTTCTGTGGGAGTTTTCCTACAGGATGATATGTACTAATGTGTTTCATCCAGAACAATTCAACACAGCATTTATTAAGCATCTACTATATGCCAGATACTATTACAACAGAGAGGGCACAGACAGTGTCTTCATGAAGCTTACAGTATTGTGGAGAAAGAAGTAAAAGGTAAAGAGATGAGGTGAAGTGAGGTGGTGAGACAGTAAACATGGGCCAGGCTAAGTGAAAAAAGAGGAGAATAGATGCAAAGGGGCATGAATAGTGCAGTGTAGATAAAGAGCAATACTTTAGGACAGTGGTAGCAAACAGAAGCATCACGATGGCTGCTTTAAAGTTTATTATGCATTTATAACCAGGCAGCTTCACTTGTTTATCATGATTAGGGAATTAGATATATCAAACAAATAAGTTCCTAAATAAACAGTGATTGACAATTTAAATCCCAAATGTTAACACATTCTCACAGAATCTTATGTTAAAAGCTAGATAGCCTATTTTTAAGATTATGAATAAATTAAAAACAGAACAAGGCAAAAAGATCTATATCTTTTATATATGGTCTACAAGATGCCCCATGCATATTTTAGTATATGGCTTTTATAATAACTATTTGGATGGCTTTAAGGATTTATTATGACATATATGTGTTTTAAAAAATTTTGGTGTCTTAAGATAACAATAAAATAATTTACACCAAGAGTGGATATATGTACTACCTGATGTTGAATGCAATAAATCTCTAGAGGGATTTCTGTATTCTATCGGGGTTAGAAAAGACTTTTTGGGAAAGGAAGGAAGAGCTGAAATTGATTTTGATTTTGAAAGACATGTAGAACTTAAACAAAATATGTGAATGGTAAAACCAAATAAATGGTAAAGCTAAGTAACATTAATAAGTATTAATTAGTATTTTGATAAGATCCACCTTCCAGATTTTATTTTCTATTGTGAAAAGGAAAGAAACTGCCCAAAAGGCAAGAACAAGTGGCACGGGGGGAAAGGAGAAAAGAAAGAAGGGAGAAAAAAAATATATATACACAAAAGATAACTAAGATAATTTTACTAGTAATTTCTATTGGTTTATTGAAATTAACAGTTAATGCTCAATTGTTTGATCAGTCTTGCATGCCTGTATCTGTTAATTTAAACAACTACTTTGATGATAACATGCAATATAACAGCCATTGTTGATTTTCTATCATCTTGTTTTGAAATTCTACACTATTTTTACTGTTTTTAAATTCTTTTTATTCTCTTTAACACTTTATTTGGTACACATACATATTTTGACACACCATTTATTAATTACTTGAATTACTATTTTATTTTTGTATTGTTAGTGGATTCCTTTGATATTTGTCTTATTGGTTTATTAAGTTTAAAGTACTTGAGTTTCCACTAAAAATGTCAATGATTTCAGTCCAGTTTTAATGTACACTAGAAGATAGATTATATAAATGTAAAGATCAGCTAAGTACAGAATAGGTACAAAAAAACAAATCATTTAAACATACAGAAGTCAAAACATTTTAAACATAAAACATAAAGAAGTCGAAAAATTTTTTAAAATCAATTCTATATGTATAGGTTTTGTGAAAACATGGCTGAAACAATAAATGAACTAATTGAGGATCAAGGCTTACAAAATCTGCCAATTCTGAAGAAAAAAAGCTAAGTCAAACACTAAAATAAAATTTTAGCATACTTTGAAAATGAAGGCAAAGATGTTCATCATGACATGAACAAAACATTTCAGCACACATGAATATAAAGTTCAGATATACTAAGTACAGCTAAATGAACAGATATGTATCAGTTTGTATTTAAAAATACGATCGAGTAAAGTATAGCATATTAGAAGAAATTTTATTAAAAACTGATCAACTTCTCAAAATTTTGTTTTTGATTCAGGGAATCAGGGAACAATGGGCAGCAAAAGGATAAGCAGAATACAAACCGCATTCAAACTAAAAATTCCTGAATTGAAAAGTTTAGCCAGAAACTTTATATACACAGAATACAACTAATTTAATAACATAATTTAAATATTATGTAAATAAGAAAGAGTTAATGTATACTTAAGTTCATTTTTAGTAATCTTAGGACAGCACAGTTTATTTTAAGTAGACTGTGGTATCTACAATGCTCTTTATGGCTTGACAAAAGAAGGCAGCTCTGACATACTGAGAACTCTTGTCTTAACTAGAAAGGTGTAAAAAAAAGGTCCACGAAAGTCTCAGCCCAATTCTTTGCACTGTACAATCCATATTATTTATTTTAGGGAACTACTAAAAAAGAACCATATTTTCTTGATTATAAAACTCAGATCAAGCTAAGAGTGTCTTCCTTAAGCTCCTTGATGTTTCAAAGAGCAATACGGAACCAAAGAATTTCATGGCTAGAGAACAAACAGAAAACAGAGAAGAAGAATATCACAGAACTCTAAGCTGTACAGTTTCACACACAATTAGGTTATTTAATTATATTGAATTGTTTAGTTATATAATATTACACATCACAGTTATATAACATACCTTTCTGTGACGCTCCAAGTGATAATGAAGATAGTTACAAACAAATGGAGCATGTACTAGAAGTGATGATACCAAAACAAATCTAGCAACCTTCAGAATTCTGGAGGCCAGTTTAAAAAGCTGTCTTATAAGCATTGTAAAACAAAAACTGGGTATACATTATACTTTCTATATGGATAAAAAGCACCAAAACAAAAAACTTTATTTTCATATTAACAAAGAAAATTAATCCATGGCTATAATCATAATGATTTTAGATTCTTAGAAAACAGTACTGTAAAAAGGTGCTAGTTCCATAACATCATTCTTCTTAAAAAATAAAATAGCAAAGGAGTAACACATATATTTTGATTGATATTTAATAGTTTGAATCATGAGAGGTTAATACTAATAATTAGAAAAGTAGAAAATGCCATCCAGAGAATCTAAGTCATTTAGTTTAATCTTTGTGGCTAAAAAGTTACTAAAGCTCTGTGTATTGGAAGTAGCTTGAAGCTTCAAAGAGTCCCCAAAACTTCAAGAAATTGCACAAATATTCACACTAATATATAGTAATTACAAATTCATCCTATAATTCTAGGCTAAAATAGCACATAATAAAAAAAGAGCTCATATCATCTAGATATGAGATACATTAAGTAATGATACAGAGATACACTTAGTCCGTGGATTTCTTAGAAAATGACAAGGTAAAATAATATATATGCTAAAAAAATACAGATAGCTGCTATGAAAAAGCAATTTATAAACTATAGAATGAAATTTCTGCTGTTGAATATACATATCACCAAATTTTACATATTTAAAAAAGCTTGAAAATACTAATAATATTTTACCCACTCAAATAATTAAATTTATTTTTCAATCAGTTACTGCTATCTTCTAAATTTGGGCATATAAAAATATACATAACAATTTTCTCTAAAGAAGTATAACAATGCATTTTAAAGTAACTCACAAAAAATACAATTTTCATGTAGGAGGTTAATTTAAACGAATTAAATTTAGAAATATACTATAACTTTAATATAATTAAAATTTTGAAAGATTTTTAAATGACAAAGTTGAAACTATTAACTGTTGTAGTTAATAGTTTTACTTGGTTTTAGAAACTGGTTACCGATATATGCTGATGGGTACCTATCAATCTCGAATATAAGAAAGTTGATTCTGAGACTATTCTGATGGCTATCAACAAAAAATCCAAATCATAGATGTTTTACATCATTTTACTTCATGAATAGTAAATATGTAAGGAACAGCTGCTTGCCATTACCAAAGCAAGAAATTCTGGTTGGATGAAATTAATGATTTGTTCCAGCTGTTTTGAAACACAAAGCAGAATTTCATAACTACTGTAAGGTTCAGTTAGGAAGAAATATATTCAATTTTCAAAGTAATGCATGATTTTTCAGGATTTAAGCACCTATATCAAATATAATAGTATCTATATTTAAATTTTTAAAATTCAGAATTATGAAAACACATGAAAATGTGAAGTTTTGTTGATCAAAAGGGATAATTAATGATTTTATGTGATGAGATATAATTAACCATTGATCACACACAAATTGTTCTGACAAAATGAGAATACATGTGAAATACTTAAAAATATAGTAAGACTATTTAATAAATATATGGTAGGAACACATGGTAGGGAAAAAAAGGGTGATCCACTTTAGAAATAACTTAATTCTCTTTTTTTTTGGTGCTGGGGATTGAACTCAGCTTCACATATGCTAGGGAAGTACTCTACTAATGAGGTATAATACTAGCTTTAATACCTTTTATTTTCAACCTTCCACAAATTTTCATTAAAAGTCCTTCTTTTTCTTCTCAAGCAAGAAACTTCAATAGAGTAATTAACAAGGGCAACAGAACAAAACATGAAAAGCCAAAATATGTAAAATTTACCAATATGTGTGCCAAGTTCATTCGTTAAAAAGGGTGATATGGCATAATCTACAGCAATAATACATGTATACACTAAATTTTGCTTAGGAAAATATTTGCAGAATTTGGAAGAAAAAAAAAACCTACTGCTACCAAGTATCTAAATCTTTCTAACAATCATCAAATAGTTGGTAGGAAAATTATATTGTTAAGATTAAATACACAGGAAAACAAACCAGAAATTCTGAAGCTATCCATTGAAATGACACATCGAGCAATTCATTTCCCTGGCTATACATTTTTTAATGGAGACCCCATTAAAGACTAACTTGGAAAATATACTGGTAAGTTAATACATGTTGTTTGTGTGTACAGGTATTACATTTGAAATTACTAGCAGAAGCCTAGTTATATACTTTCAAAATTTTGTCTTTTTGAGACAGGTTCTTGCTATGCAGTTCAGGCTGGTCTTGAACTCACAAAAATCCTCCTGCCTCAGTCTCCCAAGTGCTGGGATTACAGGCATGCACCCCCCACACAGAATACTTATATACTAAAAGAAGTGCTTAAGTTTGAGAATGTTCAAGGTTGGGAGACCAAAATTCCCATACAGCACAAAGACAAATTTTTGCCTGGTTATTCCCTTACCTGGACTGTAGAAAAGGTCAGGTCTTTCTAGAATATCTCCTTCATGGATATACGGCTCAATTCGATCATCACCGTACAAGTACTGCTCACTCTCATCCATTTGACGGCTCTCTACCATCTCTAGCCATTGAGAGTTATGCCAGCAAAACTTTTCCCTTTGAATTTTCTTTGCCCATTCATCATCGTATTCCTATTAAAAGCAAACAGCGAACTGTTAATATACAGTATAAATTTACTTACTGATAGATAGCAATAGTTTCATGAGGAGAGAGGTTCATAGGAAACATTAACATGACTTCTTAATATGTTTTTTCATTTAGATAACAGTGGAGAAGCATTATTAAAGCACTTCTCAGCTCATTTACTACACAAAACAAACAAAATCTGCTTTTGTTTCAACCACAAAATAGTGATCTCTTAATTATAAAACTATTTCTTTAAGTGTCTGTTCTTGTTTTGACCATGAGTTCCTCAGAAGCAACCATGGCTTATTTACCAACCAGTGTATCTGTAACACTTGTCACAGAGAAAGGTGGTGAGTTTTTCTGAAGCATAAATGGGCCAATTTATTATAAAGTACAGCAGCTCCTTATCTTTCTACTTGTCCCATGTGCTGTAGCAGCTTTATTTTTTCAAAAATTCGCTATGGACAGACACACTAAATTGTACCCACTTATGGGGTACTGGGTGATATTTTGATATGTGTATGTATTGTATAAATCTTTAAGTTATACACATCTCCTTAAACACCATTTCTTTACGGTCAAACGCATTTCTCTTAGCTTTTTGAAATATGCAGTATCTTACTGTCACTGCAGTAATCCTATTGTGGATCTGTACGCCAGAATTTATTCTTGCCTCTCAATGAACACAATTTTCCCTACCATTCACTCCCACCTCCCACCATTATCTATTCTTAATTTCTAGGAGATAAATTTTTTGTATTCCACACATGAGATTATGCAGCAGTTGTCTGCACTTTTTTTTTTTGATCAGACTTTTCACAAAGATATGATCACTTCTCCTTATAATTAAATTATAATTACTAAGGTAAAACATTTAATGCATAAACAAAAAGCAAAACGGTATTTTAAGGGAAGAAACTGAAAATACTTATTTTTAAAAAATGAGTGTCAGAGGTCAACCAAACTCCAAAAATGTAAAATATCAGTAATTCTAACCTACATGATATCTGATTATAATTTGATTATCTTTTGCTTGTTTTAAAAATAGTAGCTTGGGGGCTGGCGAGATGGCTCAGTGGTCTAAAGCACCTACTTGAAACAAGCTTGGCAAG
>NDGM011122193.1:0-11790 GCA_002564305.1 Octomys mimax
GTCTCTCTAAATAAATAAATAAATAAATGTTTAAAAAAAAAAAAAAAAAAAAAAAAAAAAAAAGAAGTCCTGCAGCAGATCTCAATGACCAGCCAAACCCTGCCCCTGGATGATAAAACAGCATGCACTCTTCTACTGAGGAGACACCAAGGATTTTGGAGCTGGGCAGGCTTTCTAGCACCTTCTAATCTAATGTCTTTACAGTGGCACCCTGGTGGGCAGTGGCCATGCTGGGCTCACCCACTGGATGTGTGGCAGCACTCCTGCAGCTGGGAGCATGGGTACCAGGGCAGGGAGGGTGCATTTTCCAGCTCCCTCTGCCTGCTGGCTCCTAGGAACCATCTTACTAGAAAGGCATAGTGTAAATATTTTGCTAAGCAGCCAAGAGAGGAAACTTACCCGGGCTGAGCTGCCTGTTGCTGGGCGCTGGCCACGGACACAATGCTCAATGAGGGCCATTATCTGGGGAGGGAGGGCTGTTTGTTCTGCTGCAGGACGGTGCCAGAGCCCAGAGCCACCAGGCTGCCACTCAAACTGCCACACAGAAGAGTCTCCTTGCACTCAGAAGACTTTGTAGTTATGCAATGCTGGGCTAGGAGGTTAACTCTCCCCGGCCAGGAGCCAGGTCTTGTTGCTTCCTGCCTAAGCATGTCCATCTGAAAATGCACAAAGTTGAGGGCCTTAGTATTTGCAAAATATGCTTAGGTCCTGAACCTGCTGCTCTGTTCCAAAGAGTGCAGTGCTAGGGAGCAGCTGTGCCCCTCGCTGCAGCCTCTGGTTCCCACCCGCCGCTCCCCAGGCAAGGGCTCTAGCTCTAGTGTTGCCGACAGCTCTTGCCACTCTCTGCTTGGCAGCTTATCTGCCCTCCTCCCTGTGTTACTGTCACTGGTCTAAGTCCTCTCATAATGGCCACCCCATGTCTTCAAAGTATTTGCTGATCATCCGAGCTCGCACTGACCTGAGCTGAAATAGTTTGCAAGCCATAAGCAATCTTGGGGGTATCTATCAAATGGCTTGCTTCCTGCATGAGGCACGGGGAAGCTGGCTAGCCTGAGAAGAGTCTATGGAGCACTGGATTTCTTTTCAAAACTGCTTTTCTTAGGCTTCATACTCCATCTGTCAGTGAGCCATGCTGGCCACACCCCAGACTGCAGTCAGAAGCCAACCACTTCCCATGTCGTCTGCAGCTGCCACCTGGTCTGAAGCTCTGTTACCTCCTGATGATGGCCTGAGGCTCCTGGCTGGCCCTGGGCTGCTGCCCACCTTCCTGAAGGTGGTCTCCATGCAACAGGCAGGGCCAGCCACAGCACAGTTGGGCCACACCTCCACGCAGGTCTCTGATCTCCCCAGCCTTCTCCTGCCATCCCAGCTTCCTCATCCTGGCTTCCTGGCTATTCCCACTAGACAGGACCTTGCCTCAGTCTAAGTGTCCTTCCCAGACACCTCAGGGCAAGCTCTGCCCCTCCCACAGCCTTCTGCACAATACAGTCTCCAGGTCCTCTTAGCTCCTGACCTGGTGCCCTACCAGCCCAGCACCCCATTCTTTGCCAGGATGTCACCTTGTCATTTACTATAGATTTTACTTAACAAAAAGATAATGTATTTATATTTATTTTACATACATGTATAACTTTCATAGCTCATAACAGTGTGTGCTTATTTACTTTTCCCACTAGAACAAAATCCTGATGCATTTTGCATTGCATCACCTGGAATGATGCTTGGATCTTGTACCCAGGAGAGGCTGAATTGAGATTGATCCACATCTCTGAGGGTGAACAATGGTGGTGGCAGGATCACTGTGTGTGCCAGGAGGTTGGGGAGGGGACAGCTTGGCAGATCAACCTCTGCAGGAGGCTGGCTGTGCAGATGGCATATTTTAGGGCCTGATGGGTAAACATCCAGGCACCTGGGCCTCAGTGTCTCCTCAGCCCAAGCCCAGCTGATCCAAAATAGCAGTCACACAAGTGGCCAAAAGACACTCCTGACCCTGGATGCTTTGAGAACCCGGGCATTCCAGCCACTCTTCTTAGGCACTTCACTTGCCAGTTTAGAAACACCTGTCTGTTCAAAGTCTTCCAGTGGGTGAGCTGCAGGCCCTGCTGGACTCGGCTTCAGGGCTGAGTGCCCTTGAATGGGCTTTGCTCCTGACTATAAATGTCTGTTGCATGGATTGAGGGTGATGGCACAAGGGGAGATGCCAGGGCAGACATAGGAGAAAAGATACAAGCTTGGCTGGCATGATTGCAAAGATGGGCACCAGCGGAGCGCAGGCGCGGGCAAGATGGCAGGGCCTGCCTTGACAGGCGGGCCGGGCAGTTCCAGCCTGCGCTCATACTCGCACGCCTGCCGCGGTGCTGGCTGGGAGCATGCATCTAAGCAAACAGAAAAGGGTGATTTCAGCGCTGTGATGACTAACATTTTTATTTACCCATGACAGGATTTCTTTTAGGTTGGCTAGCTTTATTCTAGAGAGGGCCTCCATGTAACCTACAGCTCAGATCTCCCTTCTCTGGGTCTGCCTACTTCTCCCGTCTCTGCTCTCGCCTCTGCTTTGCACTGGAGATAGTGCGCATGTGTGCTCCTTCCTTCCCCAGCCTTTGCCCCTTACTCCCCTAGTCTTCTTTCTGTCCCTGCTTCTCTCCTTCCACTGCTTGCCTGGAGCTCTCCAGGGCTCCCACAGCTACACACATCACCTGTCTTCAGCATGCCCCAGGCCTGCACTTCCTTTTCTGGGCACCTCGGCTTGGCTGTCCCATCGTCCTCTAAAGTTCAGTCTGCTTAACATCAAATTTACCTTCCTTCTGCCTCGGCCTCTGCCTGAAGGGCATTGCCCCCACAGCAATGCCCAAGCACCCTCTGCAGCTGTGGAGAAGGCAGGCATGCCTAAGCTTTCCTAAGCACTGTGCTCCTGGACCTCCAGACTTGCAACCCCAGAGTTCCTTCCCAGTGCCACTCTCCTGTGTTCCATGCCCACGCTATACCTTTGTTCTATAACCCATCTTGGCCCTATTTGTTCAATAGCTCTGCTGCAACCACCTGTGCCACAGGTTGGTTGGTTGAGCCGAGGAACGACTCACTACGGTCTATCTCTCATCTACCTGGCACCTGCAGGACCATCCCTGCCCTGATTTAGAGGGAAGGTCTATTCTAGTACTAGTTGATTCCATATCTGTAAGTAGCCAGGATGGTGCTGGGGCAAGCCCCTGCCACGTCTGAGCTTGGGTATCCCCTTTTCTCTGAGGATTACTCATTTCTATCCCATCCCTCCCTAGTCTGGCTGGAAAGGACCATCTGCCTCCTTGCTACAGGTGATATCAACAGTACAATCTATCTATCTATCTATCTATCTATCTGTCTGTCTGTCTGTCTGTCTGTGTGTGTGTGTGTGTGTGTGTGTGTACGTATATATTTGATTGTTGCAGAGTCTCACTCCGCAGTCTGGACTCATGGTGATCCTCCTGCTTTCAGTCTTCCCAGCACAGGGATTACATATGTTAGTCCACCCTGGAGCCAGGGCTGGTGCAGCACGTGGTGCTGGGGATCAAACTACAGTCCCTGTGCTTGCCTAAGCTTTCCTAAGCAGGCACTTTAGTCTGCTGAGCTATCTCACTGGCCCCAATCTTCTCTTGTAGAATGTAACCTAACCCTTTTGGGCCTCCTAGCCTCCAGTTTGGGACAGGGCCCTAAATCTTCATATTAAAAAACCACTCTAGACTAATTCTGTTGTGGATCATACTGGAACAAAATCCAAACTCCCTCACCACTGCCAATACTGAGGGTCCCCTAATTGCCTGCTAGACATAGATCCTGTCTGCCATCCACAGAGGCCTCAACTGCAGTCAGGCTGGCCTGACTATTCACCACCTGGGCCCAGAGCAGGTCTGCCTTTCTCTGGCCAGTGCCAAGCATGGAAAGCATGCCTTGTCCTGCCTTCCTGAAAGTCTCTTTTGGACCCTGCAAGGTCCACTTCAAATGGCTTTTCTTCTTTCCATGCAGCTCAAAGATGCCACTTGTCATGGACACCCCAACTGGCCCCAGCTGCTGGCTGCATTGTCACCAGCTCCCATGCCAGCTGCCTGCCTACTGCGAGATCCCTGAGGGCAGCTACACATTTTTCAGACCATGGCGCCAAATGGCAGATGCTCACCACCCCCACAGCAATGCCCAAGCACCCTCTGCAGCTGTGGAGAAGGCAGGCATGGTGCATGCCCCAGGGCAGCTGCCCAGGCTAGAGACACAGCCATGGCAACACAGACCCCAGAGCAAGAGTGCCTGGCACCACAGACATGGGGCCTACAGGGGTAGAAGAGGAACCCCAGAGAGGGAAGAGCAAGTGAGGAGGGTTCCAGTGGAGGTGGGGCACTCCACACAGGTGCAGAGCCGGGAGGAAGAGGCTGGGCTGTGAATTCAGGGCTGAGGCTCTGGCTCCGTCCTGCAGATTGCAGCGCAGGAGGACCAGCTGCCTACTGCACGTAAAGATGGTTTCTGGAATGTAGCCACATTCTCTTTATAATTTCTCTTTATAAATTGTCTACAACTGTTTTCACATTGGGGCAGCCAAAGTTGCAAGGGAGACTGTAGGACTTGCAAAGTTCAAAACACATACTTTGTGTTTACTTAGAGGATAAACTTGAGACCCTCACCACACGTGTTGGAAGTGATGGGTGGACTCAGCTGGTGGCAGCAGGCTCTGGTTTGTGTCTTGCTTCCTGTCTCTCAGGATGATGTAGGGATGGGCTGGAGCAGATGAGTGGCTGGCAGGAGAGTGGTTTGGGTGCTAGTACTATTTTCCATGTGGGGGACAGATAGCAACAAGAATGTTACTGCTTTTATGAAAAGATAGTATTGTGAGCTGCTATTGCCGATGGCCAGCTAACTCTTTACCCGCATCTCTTCACTTCACCTGTAGAGGAATGGCTTGATGTGGATCCAGTTGTTACTCTCATCATCCTGATGTGGCACAGACAGGTGAAGTAGCTTGTGCAGGGTCACACAGCCAGCACGCCACAGTCAGGGCACAAACCCAGTGGTCCAAATCCAGTCTGGGCCATCTGGGCCACACACAAAGTCTCCACAGCTGAGGAGTTCCACTTGTCACCGATGCCTACGAGCCTCCCTGAGGAGTCACAGAGCACAAGTCTTCTGGCAGAGAAAACCTGCCATGCATGGAGCTGGCCGGAAGTGGGAGGCAGGAGAGAGGCTATTTTGGAGAAGCGACATGAAAAACCACGAAACTTCCTACCTGTCCTGTTTTGCTCCCATCTGTCCTGGGAAACAAGGCTGCCCCTTTCTTAGATAAAAAGGCGTTTCTCCCCACACAGTGGCTCTGCCATTGGTGCTAAGACAGCGAGTACTAAGCTTAGCACATGTCAGCTATTTTTAAAAAGCTACACAAACAAACAGGGCTATGTAAATAAGAAAAAAATGAGGTCATCCTTTAAAATCTAAAAATGTCTCTTTTCTATGGGGTGAACAGCAAAACCTCAGAAAGGCCCGGGGTGTTTTTATCCCCTTGAAACCTTTTCAGCTCAAAGCCTCCCCAAGCCACCAGGCCCAGCTTTCCCTTCCCCACACCCACTGAGGGGAGGCCAGGTGGCCTGGGAGCTTTGACTCTTAGGTTTTATTCCTGGATCTTCGGGCTTTGCTTGCAATGCCTACAATCATTGCTCAGTCCCAGCACAACTTTCTCAGGTTTCCATCCAGTGGGAGCCCTGAACGGATGTGCTGACCAATCTGTCCCTTCTGTCACAAAGGCCCTCAGCACAGCTGCTGGATGATGCCTCTGTGCTCCCCCCATCTCTGTGCATGTCTCGATCTCCTGCTGCTCCCCCCCAATGCTCCTTGGCACCTTTTGCTCCATACGGCCAGATGCAGTCATTCAAGCAGCCAAACAGCTGAGTTTAGGTCCTCACCGATGCCTAGGAGACATTGCAGGCCGCGGGAAGGAGCTCCCCAGGCCTCTCTATGCTGCCTGAGGACTCCTTCCACCACTGACCCTGCTCGTGCCCAGACACCGTGGCCCAACCAGTGATGTGGCCTTTGTCAATGGCATCACTGCTCTTTTCCCTTCTGCCACCTTTCACCCAATCTTTCTTATCAGCTTCCTCTCTTATCCTGAAACACCAAAATTAAGAGTCACCAATGTTTGCTAGAAGTTGTTTTTCAAGTTGCGCTCCACAGAAATGCTTAAGAGTGCCTTCAATCATTCAAGGGACATTTTAGTTTAAAAGTATAGCTTTACCCCTATGACCACTACACCAGAAAATGAACTTGCATGTTCAGATGGGTTCCATAGCACATCACGACCTACAGAACACAGCTAATGGCTCCTGCCAGTTTAACTTGGTTTGTGTGGGCCTTGGAATAAGGTTTTGGTAGACCTTGAACTTCAGCTCTTAAACTTCAGGGTTGAAATGTATCTTCCACCAGGACTAGTGGGTTTGAGCCCTCTACTGGGCATTTTTGTGTTGTTGTTGTTAAGTCCAGGACCATGCATACAAATATGCACGAGCAAGTATACTCGGAAGCTTTCAGTGGCAAGAGAACATACTGTATTCTCACACAAGCATCGTGAATGTCTGTGGGGTTCCCTGCCTCACTTTTCTTTGTGATAAGAAGGTGTTTAAGCAGTTGTTGGGGCTTAGCCCTGAGCTCCCTTCACTTCTCCCTAAAACCTCAGGTGGCATGGAACTGAGGCATGCTCCATGGCTGCCAACGTGCTGCTGAAAATCTGTTCTCATTCACTGTGTAGCTGGGCCAGGTAAAGCAAGCAAGCAAGAACTCCTGGAGGGCCGCGGTGGGCAGGACGATGCAGCGGCCATCCAGGGCGGAGAGCAGCAAGGCTTAGCTGCCTCCAAGGCACAGGTGGTCTGGAAGAAAATGGTGGGACTATGCTTCAGTAAAACTTTATTTATAAAATCAGGTGGTAGCTTGGCTTAGACCCAGGAGCCAGTTTGTAGGTCCTTGATCTAAAACCTCATATTTCAATGCTTATATGCATCAAAGCAGAGCTATTGCTCTATTAATGAATTTTCATAAGTAAATGCTGAGGACAAAGTTATAAAAACAAATGTGTATTCATAAACTTCCACTTTAATCTGATTTGAATATTGACATTCCATGTAAGATTGAACTTTTAAAAATGGCTTCTAGCAGGGCATGGTGGTATATGTCTGTAATTCTAGCCCTTGGAGGCTGAGATAGAATCAAAAGTTTGAGGCCAGCCTGGACTACACAGTGAGTTCAAGCCTGGCCCGGACCACATAGCAAGATTTATCAAAAACAAACAAATAAACACATAATCAGGCAATCTCCAACCCCAAAATAAAAAAAACAAAACCAAAAAGTCTTATGACCAAAAAATTTGAAAGTCACTAGCACAAAAAGTCTGATGCTAACAAACGTTTGCCTCTGTGCCCATTTTCAAGTTGGTTTGGTCTCTGATCAGTCACACAATGTTGCATTTGTTCCACAGACAGCCTCGGTTCAGGCCCATCCTGGACAGGGGTACGATCCCATGTTTCTTTGTCCTTAAGTGACTCCAACAATTCCCTCGGGAGATAGATGTTCTAAACCCTCAGGTGGCACTACAGGCTTTGCCCCGCCCCGGCATGGGGTTCTGCCAGCCTTGCACCTGCTGGCTGGGACTGTGCCCTCTGCCCCCACAGGTGTCACACACTTCCACACTGGTGGGCCAGCCACGCCACAATCACTGGGGCCTCTAGCAGCACTGAGTCAGCAGCCCATTAATCATGGATGCACTGCTGTGCCCCAGGGAGAGCACGGGAGGGGGCGGGGCCATGCTGGCTGGCGCTGGCAGCTCATTTCCTGCTGGCAAGTCTCCTCCTCTACAGATTTCCCCTTGCAGCTGGCAGAGCCCACGTGGACAAGAGATTTGGGGCATCAAATGGGAGGAAAAATTCCAGATGTAAGGAGGCTCCCTGGGGTAGTTCCCTTGCAGCTCTGCCTGCATCCCACAGAGGACGGGTTCTGTTTCCAGACTAGTTCAAATGCCAGTTGCATCCTTCCACTAGACCCCCACAGAGAGGTAAGCAGATGCAAAATCCAAGTATCAGAAACCATCTCAGGGTGCCAAGGAAGGGGGCCCATTCATTGGAAGGCGCCACTGATTCCCACTGAAATACAGGCATTCTGAGGGAACAGTTATTCCTGAAGTTATTACTGCTTTTCTTCAGCATGTGCCTTATTAGGGAAAAACATAGACGGGCTTTTGCAGCTAGAGAAAGGTCCTTTGCCCCCACTAGCTGTTTGGCTATGTTTAAATTACTCAGCTTCTTTGTGCTCATTTCCTTATCTGTAAGAAGGGAGCCACAGGATCACCTTGCAGGACTGATTAGTTTAGAAAGCACCCTGCCCTCCCTGTGTGCAGCAAGGCTGGTCCCTTGACTTCACCCTGACTCCGGGCCCTGGAGCAGGTGGCAGCGCATAGCAGGTGGCAAAGCACAGCAGATGCATTATAGGAAGGGTGGTGGCTGAGCTGCCTGCCGCAGTGGGGGGTCCTTGCTGAGTGTCTGGCTGTGTTTTACGGGGTTAGCTTGCATGTGCGCAGGGCCCCTGGGAAGCAGAGGCCCCTGCCATCTCACTATGTGAGAAAGCTCAGGCCAAGCTCAGAGCAACTTACCTCTGAAAGCAGGGAGTAGTGCACAAAACCAGTGCCTGTGGGAACCAGGCTTTGAACTCAGGGAGATTGTGCATAGCAAGGACCCCCAAAAGCATGCCCCCTCAAAATGAGGCTCAGAGTTCTTCCTAGGGATCAGGAAATGCTACCAGCTCAGCAGGAGAGCCCAGGCATGCTGCCAAGCTGTGGGCAGAATCCCAGGCCTTTCCCATCTCAAGTCCATGTAGCTACGGCGATGCCATCTCTCAGGTGGTTTGTGGCCTCAGGCCCTGCTCTGCACTGTGAGAAAACTTCTGCTCTCAGGAAAGGAGATGAGTCACTGTTCACAGCCAGTCAGGCTGGAAAACGCCCTTAGGATGTCACAGCGCAGACCACAGACCCAAACACAGGATGGGGTGAGCATCTCTGGAGCTCCCAGCAGCCCTGAGTACCTGAGCTCTGGATTCTAAATACAGAGCTCGGAATCTAAATACAGACTCCAGCATCTTCCAGCCCAGCACTGATGGATGGGGGATGGGCATGCCTAGAAATCTACTGTCCTTCTCACTTCCTTCTTTTTAACAGCTGGCCTTCTTCCACCCTGCCAGCTCCAGGTGATCCTGACGTGCTCTGTACCTGACAAAACTCCCAAGACATGGGCCAGAGACATAGCTCGGTGGCACAACACCTGCCTAGCTAGTGAAAGGGCCTGAGTTCAATTCCCATACCATAAAACAAAACAAAAGAAAAACTTTCTAAGATCCTGTTACTGACCTAAGAAGCTTCTAACATGGCACACCTAAGCTGAAAACAACCTGAACATCTACCCTGAAACTGCAGCACGAATCTGAGAAACCAGAAATATGTAAACATATAATGGGGATGGGGCCCCTCTGAGGCCACTGGGTGTCTCTGGAGCAGAGCTCTGGCACTGGAATTTGGGGAACTCCCCAGATGATTCTGACCTGAGACCTGCCATGGGAACTACTGCCCCAGCCTGACATTCTTCCAGCCCTTCCACCAAGGGCTCTGAGGAGCTGCTGCTCTGCCCTCCAGGGTGCTGCCTAGCTCTCCTAAGCCTGCAGCGTTGCACTTCCGGGGAACAGCATGGGGCCTACAGGCAGTGAGGGTGCCTGGGCTCACTCCAGGCCAACTGGTGGTGAGGACTGATGGACCAGCTGTCTCAGAGATACAAGGAAGATACTGGTAATCACAGCAACAGCACCTTCTTGATGGAAGAGCAGAAACAAACTCATGTCTGATCAGATAATGCTTTATCGAGCCAACCCAGCAACAGTGCTTCTTACCTGTGCTGAAGGCACCACTTCCGGTGGCCAAAACTCAGACGCTCTTCTCTCTGGAAACCAGTGTTCATGTCCACTCCTGGTGAAGCTGCCTCCTCTCACGCACAGCTCCTCCCTCTGAAGGACAGAGCTCTCCTGGCCAGTGTCTTTTGAGACTTCTCCATGAATTACTCCAAGAATTGCTGAGTTTATATCTCAAATCCTGCGGAGGTAGTTGAAAGTCATGGTCAAAGAGTTTTCTTCGTAGCTTCTTTATTATTTATTTATTTTTGTATTTTAGGGCAGGGTCTACAGTGTTCAGGGTCTCACTACTAGATCAGACTAGTAGTAGTAGTGATCCACCTGTTTACAGCCTCCCAAGAGCTGGGATTACAGGCGTGCACCACCACACCCAGTCTCAATTGCCATCTCAGTGCGCCCCGGGGGTGGGGCCAGCCCAGCAGGCCCCGGGATTGAACCCCTGGCCCCTGCGCCTGCTTGCAGGTGCTTTAATCCCGAGTTACTTGGCCAGCCCTTGTGAGCTTCTCTAAACACAGAAGAACTTCTGCCTGCTCCCAGTGAGGCAAGGCCTCAGCTCCTTTCAAGCTGGTTTTCTTGATGCAGGATCTGATTCCCACCTTCATCAAAGAGATGGTGTGGCAACACTGGAACCTACCCTACTATGCCATGCCAACCCTAAAGTTCCTGAACCTCTGCTTTTCCACCAGTGTGGTCAGTAGGATTTTACGAAAGTTCTCAAAGCTCTCCCCACCCCAGCATGGATGTATAGTCCTGTGCAATCTCTGGGACGAGGGATACGCTGGATGGTAAGGTTTTGGTACAGGGCACAACTGGCCTTCAAAGAGGGAGATTATCAAGGAATGAGCTAATCAGGAAAGCTCCAAAATGAAGAGTTTTGTCTGGCTAGTTAAAGGTGAAAAATAAGAAGGATTAGAATTAGGATTCAGCATGCCTTGCTGGTTTGCAGATGGAGGGGCCATTTGGGAATGACCTGGAGCAGCTACTAGATGCTTGAGAGGAACAGCCCAGCTGACAGCCAGAAAGAAAACAGAGCCTCAGTCCTACAACCACAAGGCGCTGGGTTTTGTCAATACCCGGAGTGAGACTGGAAAAGCAGAATGTCCTTCAGAGTCTCCAGACAACAACTCAGATCCCAACACCCTCATATGAGCCTGAGTGAGTCCAGTCACTCCATGAAGACTTCTGACCCACAGAACTAAGCCAACAAAGGGGTGTGGCATTTAGCCACTAAGTGTATTGTTAAGCAGCAGGAGAAAACTAATGCACCTGTACAGGTGACTGGGGCTGGGGCCCAGGTGAGCATTAAATACAGTAATCGACATAAGAGCACATTGTATTTCCCAAATCACTAAACAAAACAGAATGTTCAGAGCCAAGGGAAGCCTGGGTCAGGGCAGGAGCTCAACAGTGATTACTGAATGGATGAATGGATGAGGGCACATTGTTTCTTAACAATTGACTTAGCAGGCTGCTGTTAAAGCTCAAATAAGAAAACTCAGAGGAGAGTGCTTCCTAAACCAGAAAACGTGAGTTGATTTTGTCACTTGTAGCATGGCATGTCACATCCATACTATATACCCTTTGACTGTTTTCTATTTGTGTGCTCTAGACAGTATGGTGGGATGGCTGAGAATGTGGTTTTCATGGTTAGGGCAGCTGAGTTCAAGCCCTGGCCCTTCTACTTATGCCCGCAGTAGCCTTGTCCTCATATCCAAGTCTCTTTGGCAGCATTGCCAGAGGAGAACAAAGAAACCACATTTTAAAAAAAAATTTATTTATTTATGTGTGTGTGTGGCTAGCTCAGCCCACCAGGGGGCGGGGCTGGCTGGTATGTGGTGCTGGGGG
>NDGM011122218.1:0-31488 GCA_002564305.1 Octomys mimax
AGGGTCTCACTACTAGATTGGACTCTTAGTGATTCTCCTGTTTACAGCCTCCCAAGAGCTGGGGCTCAGTCTCAACCATGCTCAGCATGCCCCAGGGGCATATGGAGTTAATTTAAACCCTGTCCTTTAGCTAACTTCTTCTGACAATAGTGTGCCACAGTAAGGGGCCTGGGGCTACCTCATTACTTCCAGATGAGAGAGTAAGTCCAGGAGCTCAACCCAGTTTCTACGACAACTATGGAAAGTGTCCCTCATTACTTCCAGGAATGTTAGTAGTACTGGCTCCCTACCTATGCCTCCCTGGTTAGGAGGGGTCAGAGTGCCTTGTTTCCACTTCATATGTGATCTCCATTGTCACCACAGGGAAGATGGACCCCTTACGAGAGATGGTGGTGAAAGTCCTGTCTCTACCGGCCCTCCCTGGACACACTTGTGAGGAAGGAGAAAAATGACTGGTTACTATCAATGGTGTAGGTTTTCTAATTCACCTTCTGATTTCCACTGGCGCTTTAGGGAGTCTGGCCCTTCTTGCTGAATGGGAAGATGAAAGTCCTAGCACTCTGTGTGGCTTTCACTGGTACCCTCTGCACAATATAGGAGGGAAAAGTGGCTGTCTCAGCTCCCCTTTGAGCCTCTGCTTCAGGGGAGAAGGAGCCCCAACTTGTCCTGTGGCATTTGGCTAGAGGCAGCAGTTACTGTCTAAATGTTTTCTGTCTTGCTAACCCTGCTGCTTTCCTGGTCCTTTGAAAAACTTCTTCAAGAAGATGAAATCTATGTGCTTTTCCTTATTCCACTTGATAGAAAGTAAACTTTCACTAGGACTTGAGGCAGCTGCTGTTTCTGCATTGCTGGCTTCTTCCAAAAGAGACTCGGGTATAGGAGATAAAAAGTTAAAAGTATACAAAATGAGAAACTCACCAGTGAGTGACTCCTCAGGTTCGGAAGTCCCCAACTAGGCTTCCTTCCTATCGTTACTTTTCAGAACTTTCTTGTGTATATATAATATCCAGGGATACTGGCTGTGTCCTTAGAAAAAAAAGAAAAAATTTTATGTCCTCCATCTGCCCAAGGCAGAAGTCCTCAAAGTATCTTTTTAATACAGGAAACAAATCATGTCATATACCTGCTTAAAATGCTCCAAGGCTTCGCATCGCCCTGAAAACAGGATCCACACTCTTCTGCCTTCCACCTTCATGCACTGCTCTCTGCCCACCTTACTGGGAGAATCTCTCACTATCCTTCCTCTTGTCCACTCAACTCTAGCCACTCTCGTTGTCTTTGTTTTTCCTCAAAAGAGATAGATTTCTGTTAGGATCTTTGCACCAGTGCCCTCACTGCCTGGGGTGATTTCCTCCATATTTTCAGATCTCATTATCAATACAGCCACTGCAAATAATCCTTCCTCAAAATCCAGTCTTTATTGTATTCCACTAAACATTTTCCTCCTGGGTAGTTGTTATTTCTCTATATTATTCTGATTTGCTTCCTTGATTCCCTACTAGAATATCAACCGCATGAAAATAAGGATTTTGTCCATTCTGTCTTATTCACCAACCTTAGAATTATACTAGCCAAACCACAGGCTGCACACAAATAATTCCTAAAGGCAGTGACTGGCAAATGTACAGTACTTGTCAGCCATTTATGTTCTACCAGTGTCTAGGAAGGACAGATCAGAACCAGTAAAGAAATATGACACAAAGGAGATTATAAAAACGTATCATGACTTAATATTCCCCCGAGTCTGGTGGTCATGTAAATGATGCTTTGTTAGTTATATAAGTTTAAAAAGACAAATATACTTAAAACTTGTATGTGAACAAATCCTTGGAAAAATTGCATTTGTATCAAATAATAGCAAAAGAGGAAATTGCTGAAAACAAAACTATTATATATAAATACCTCTGCTGTACAGCAAACTCGCACTTTGAGGAAATTAATTGTTCATTTTATATCATACAGTTGTGTTTATCTCATTATAAAACAATAGACTCTTATTGTTTCCAAAAAACAGGAACAGGAACCAAGAAAACAAAAATTTTGAATAACCACACAGAGTATCACGGCCTACTTTCTTTCGGCCTTTTTTCCCTATGTAGAGAAAAAGACATACATTGCTAGAGATAAAGACTTACACTTAAAAAAAAAGAAAGACTTAAGCTTTTTCCTAATTTGGATTTGCAATTCAGGGAGCAAGTTAGATGATATTCTGTGACCTTACCTAGTTGGGAGAAACTTAAGACAAGCATTAAGAATAAACTGCATCCTAGTGTCAGTTGCAAAGAATAGTGGAAAATGGGCAAAGCAAAATTATCCAAAAATGAGAGGATCTGACTCCTGAGTAATTAATGGTTAAAACAGTGAATTCGAGAAGACAGTCATTAGCCTCTTAATTATTTCAAATTCTGTTATTTAAAATTAATTAAAAAATAAAACTAATTGTAAAATAAGCATTAAGTATAAAATAAAAAGAGATAGCATAAGATATATTTGACTGCATAAAGAGAAACACTACTCTAGTTTAAGGATAATAGCTATCTAAAAACAGAGGGGAGTCCTTATAGAAATGCATGAGCAGAAGCCTAATCAGACCTCACGAGACCTGAAGGACATCAGGCAGCTGGATCACCCACCTTCATCTTCCCTGGTTGCACGGTCCTTTGCTTCTCTCTGCACATTCTTGGTTGTCCTCTACCAGCATCACCACTCAGGTTGGTGGCTTTGTTTCTCTTCATTTCAGTTTGCATAGGGCTTTTCTGGTGACAACAAAATCGGTCTGTCCACATTTTGTGACTTTGCAACTTGGCGCCCCACAGTTAACAATTACAGACTTTGAGTCTTTTAATTACACTTCTAGTCAAAAATCTAATGGCTTGGCTTACCTTTTGGAAGATCTATTCTTGCATCAGACAAACATCCATGGTTATGGTCAGATTACAAGGGCACAGAAGTCTGTTGGCAAGGAGAGGGCAACAGAAAGCAAGAGAAAATAGGAAGGGAAAAATAAGTACATGACAAAAATAAAGAAACCATGCAGCCAACTTTCCATCACTATAGAACGTACCTGAGATTACCAACTTATAAAAGGAATGGTTTTATTTTTACTCACATTTCCAGTTCTCATCTGAGATCAATTCATTCTATTGCTTTAGGCCTATGGTAAGGCAGCACATGCTGGTGAGAGGGTCACCAGGGTAGGAAACAGCAAAATAGCTCACACTCGTAAGTAGAAAGTAACAGAAGAAGGGGCTGGCATCTGCCTTAAGCTTAAGAACATTCCTTCAAGCAAACCCTACCTCTCAGTTTCCACCACCTCCCAATAGCACCTATGAGATGTGGACCTTTTAAAAGGAGAATTCTAGATCAAATCTACAGCAGAAACCTATAGTAATATTTCCCTGTTCTGTTTTGTTTTGTTTTGTTTGCAGTACTGGGGATTGAACTCAGGACCTTGTGCTTGCCAGGCAAGCGCTTACTCTACTGAGCTATTTCCCCGGCCCTATAGCAATAAATTCAATCTAAAAAATTCAATTAGCAAGATCAAAATTTAAAAATAGGATAAGGATGACCAATATAAGCAAGATTTTGGTTATAAGAGCATATTATGTCAAATTGTCAACTACTTTGAAACCTCAATAAATTTGGGATAAAATCATCCTTAAAAATATAGCATTCCAAACGATGTAAGAAAAAATAAGAAAGAGTTTTGGGTTAAACTGAAGATTATTTATAAAATCTACAAAGATGTGCTGTTAATTATTCCTAATGCAAGTGATTCTGGCGTGCTATAAACTACTCCAAAGCAAAGCATTTCAAGATGTCCATGTTAGTCAACAAAGTCAGCATAATACAGAGCTGAAAATCTAATAAAGATACCCCCACAAAGCAAAGTCTATGCCAACATCAAATCTGAATACGGACAGAAGGTATTAAAATACAGTATCAGTAAGTAAAATCAGTTTTATGCTAAAAGAACAATATAGCAAGAGAATAATATATAAACGTATTCCAGCCAAATAAAGATGTTTTGCAAGAGGGGAACATATTCGTATCATGCATACTTGGTGTAGCATATGCTGTTTTAAAAGATCCTAGCAGCTCTTAATGTTGCTTGTTTTGCTTATTTATGCACAAATTGTTGTAAACACAAATAACAATCAGATTCCTATCAGCTATGTTAATAAATCCTGAGAAAAAATTCTCGACAGTCATGCAGTGTTGCATGTGACAATACATAGATTTCCCAGGAAGTGAGCAGATTTGTCCAACATCTTCATTGTATCAATCACAGAAATACATATGAGAAATATTTCTAAATTCAAAATCAGTGAAATACTCAACATTATCCATTATAGAAGGTTAATTTTCAAATACTAAGTAAACAATCACTAAAAATGTTCTAAATCTATGAAATGCTCCCTCTTTTTTTGAGACAAGGTCTCACTAGAACAACTTCAGGCTGTCCTCTGTGGCTGAGGCTGGCCTTCAGCTCATGATCCTCCTGTCTCAGCCTCCTAAGTATTGGAATTACAAGTATGCAACATCATGCCCAGCTATATATGCAATTCTTTTAACTAGTACATATTGCTTCAAAGTTAATAAGTCTGGTGGTTTTTACTTTACTACTTGATGTGTGTTCCCTTTCATACCCAGATGCATTTTATCTAAACTCTTCTACTATGATGGCTAATTATATGTGTGTCAACCTGACTGGGCTAAGAGATACCCAGATAGCTGGTAAAACATTGTTCTTAGGAATGAGTGTAAGCATATTCTTGAAGAGATTAATATTGGAACCACTAAGATAAATGAGAGAGAATCCACCTACCCTTGCCAATGTGGTAGGCATTATCCATTCCACTGAGGATCTAGATAAATAAAAAGATGAGGAAGGAGTATGTGTTCTCTCTGCTTGAGCTAGACACCCAGTCTCCTGCTTAGGTGCATCAACACCACTGTAGCCAGGCCTTTGTACCTAGACAGGGACTTTATCTTTAGTTCCTGTTTCTCACATGGTTCAAACTGCTTCTACACCTCCATCTTCCTGGACTTGTAGCTTTCATACTGGTCGACGATGGAACTGCTTGGTCCCCGTAAACATGTGATTGAATCCCTATGCTAAATCTCCTACATTGTTTGTTATCTGTCTATCTATCTATCTATTATCTACCTATCATCTGTATCTACCAGTCATCTACCTTTCTCCCCTTGATTCTCTTTCTTTGAGGAGCCCTGAATAATATTCTTACCATTTAATGTATGTGTAGAGGCTGCAAGCAGAATTGGGAAAAGGATAACCAGAAGTCCAAAGGAACTCAAAAGGGGGAAGATAATAAACAAATGATAAGATACAGAGCTCCAAAGTAGTGAATTTAATGAAGAACAAATGTGTGTGACTGTAATAGTTAAGCAAGAGGCAGCACGGTCATTTCAATGGGTGGTATATAAAGTAGTTGTAAACAGCCTAAAAGCTATTCATTATGTTAAAGTTTTAAAAGAAGTGAACTCAGGCTGGGGAGATAGCTCGGCAGCCTAAGCACCTGCCTGGCAAGCATAAGGACCTATGTTCCATCCCCAGTACTGCACACTGTACCGGCCCCAGAACTGGCTGCATGCCTGTAATCCCAGTGCTGGCGAGGCTGAGACAGGAGGATCACTATGTGTCCAAGCTGTGTAGCAAGACCTTGTACCAAATAAATAAAAAGGATTTTTAAAACTGTATTAAAAAGAAATGAACAGAAATAGCCATATCTGTATTAAAAAATCCCCACTGGGCAGAAAAACTCAAGTGCATACTTAATGATAATTCTAAAAATATATCAAACCTAAAATAAGCAACAGAATAATCATGCTAGATAATCGCTTAATCATTTATTGTTACCGTGGGAGTTTTAGATAAAGCAATAAGACACAAAATTGAGTTGTTTGAAAAGATTGATTCTCAGACTGTGACAAAGGCCAAGCATATGGGAAAGGAATAAAAATAAGGACGGTAACCACTAATACATATAGTATTTATTTGATTCTCACCGCAAATCCGTGACTTAGTAGTTGCCGCTCTGCTCACATTGTAGCTGAGGAAACTGGCACAGCGAAGTGACTCTTGAAACAGAGCTTGGTAAAGACAGCTAGAACTCCCACCCAGGAAGTCTGCATGCAGAAAACCAAGCTATTAACAAATCGTATGTTACGCTGGATACTAGCCTAAGTATTGTATATCCATCTAATCATCTCAACAACTCTGAGAAGTGGATATTATCCTCTCCACTATAAGCTGTAGCAGCTGTGGAATAAAATGTAATACATACATTCAGAAGACTTTTGTTGTGCTCTCGCTGGCAGCAAGTATATCAATAGACTTTTTTTTCCCCCCATTTATGTATTTGGTACAGGGTCTCACTACACAGCTCAGACTCATGGTGATCCTCCTATTTTCAGCCTCCCCAGCTCTGGGATTACAGGCATGCGCCAACACGTCCGGATCCGGCGCAGGCACAGCACACCCAGGGGCGGGGCTGGTGCGACGTACAGGACCGCAATCGAACCCTGATTCCTGAGCTTGCCAAAGCATGCGCTTAGTCAGCTGTGCTATCTCACGGGTCCTTCAATACACTTCTGTACACATCTTAAAAATTACAATTATAAGGGCTGCCAGATAGCTCAGTGGATTCAAGCACCTGCTTAGGCAGACACAGGGACCAGGGCTTGATCCCCAGCATGCCGTGCTGGCCCCACCCCAGGGCAGGCTGAGACAGTGATTGAGACTGGGCTTGGCAACTCACGCCTGTAATCCTAACACTTGGGAGGCTGAAAACAGGAGGATAACTATGAGTCCGATCTGTGTAGTGAGCCCCTATAGACCTCATACTAAATACATTTTTTAAAAATTATAAATATGTAGCTACAGGGAAAGACTCCAAAACAAAATTTTAAATTAAAAGGCTAGATATCAACTTGTATACTTGACATAACTGCAAATTAGGAAAACCATACCTATGCAAAGAAGGCTAAAAGAAATTGCACCAAAAATGAAAATAGCTGTTGAGGCAAGGTCCTGGGAAAATATACATATATTTTCTTCACCAAATTCTCAGAATGAACATTTAATAAAAATAACCCCTGAGCTTTCAACATTGATACATAAATGATGAATAATAACTACAAGGACTTACTTTGAAACAGCTACTAAAGCATTATGGGTAGAGGAAGGAGATTTTTAGTCATAAATCAATATATACTTGGGGTAGATGCTGGAGAGAATGGGAAAGACAAGATAATTGCCCATGCAAGCAATTGCTTCCTCTGCTACTCAGGGGGCTGTCTGTCTTTGCTCAAAGCAATCTCATTAAATCGCTGTGTCCAGCTCCCTGACCCAAGGCAGAGCCGCACCTGAAGCAAAGCAGATGGACCGAGAGCTTTCTGGCTTCCCGGGATGAGAGTCCACTTCCTTCCTGGCAGCCAAGCTATTGGCTACTGGCATTGATATTGAATTGCTTCAAACACATGTTAAACGTAGGTAAATTTAATTTTATCCAAGACACCGAATGAAAAATTTAGGAGAGGGGAAATCAGCATCCTTTAAAACATATTTTTTCACTTAATAAGGTCCCTCAATCTTCATCAAGAGCAAACTCAAGGAAACAGCCATCTTTCAATGCTGAAAGAAAAAACAGGTCACATTAGATTTATCAGTAGTATTAAGGTGCATTTTAGATAATAATCATTCTTACCTTATGACCCAACTGTAGAAATTAACTCTAATTAAGGATACAACTTCATGTTATAGCCAAGAGTGAAGTAGAGATGGTAGTAATCTATGTAATCTATGTGATAAAAAAATAAATAAATAAAGTATATGCTTCCATATGACTAACCCTTACTAAAGGGTGTATTAGGGTAAAACTACTCACCTGCTATAACAAAACCCTCCATGGAGAAGTGACTTAAAGTAGAAATTTATTTTTCACTTGGATAATAAAATAATCCAGGCAGGAGGCTGGAGAGATGGCTCAGTGGAATTAGCACTTGCCTAGCAAGTGCAGGAGCCTGAGTTCAATCCCCAGTTCTGCCAAAAAAAAATAAATAATAATAATCCAAAAAAAATAATCCAGGCAAAGAGGTATATAGCTGTATTCCATGAAGTCAGTTCCAGACTTCAGAAAGGGAAAAAGAGCTATATCCAGAAAAGCTGGCTTACCTTCTTCTAGGGACAACCCTGAAGTTTCATTTCACACTGCTGCCCACATTCCATTGCCTGCTACTTACCCATAATCACACTTATCTGAAACCAGGCAAGCAGCGTTGCCACTTAAGAGACTTTCTAAGAGAAAAGGGACATTTTTCCTGCCCATGTGACTGCCATTGCCAGAAGATGGCCTCTGAAACCTCCTCAGCCCCCCTCCTCTCTCCACACTTTGTCAGTGAATCAAAGACTGCAGTGATCTACACGCTTGAGACCTTTGGTCTAGCCCAGCCAACCTAAAAGGATTCAGATGGCAGCCTAATGCACACACACACACACACACACACACACACGTGCATACACACACATGGGCCAATGGCAACTCATCAGTTTCCTTGCAAATAGTCTCTGACAGTTGGAACGGGTGGGAGAGATGAGAATCTGGGTGGTTATCAACAGCAGGTGGAAGCAGGATCTCTGCAGGAGAACTGGAGCCAAGAAGGGTTTCTCCAACCTCTGCAATCTCTTTTACAGCAGCCTAGCCATGTCCCATCATCCTGCTGCAGTCCAAACAGGTATTCATTCCCCTTTGAGCAATCATAACAGACAAACATGGAGCACAGTACCTCTGAGATCAAGGACATGGCATTCACAGTGGACCCATGCCATTGAGAGGAAAGATAACGGATTGTGCGCTCCAAAGGGAAGAAATGGCTATGGCTCCTTTTGCTCAGGGCACTGTCCTAAAAGAAGCAGAAAAATGTTGAGACCCCATGGATCTGGCTACCAGCCCTTGCCCCATAAGATGCTAGCTCTGGGGACCTAGACAATTCACTTAGTCTTCTTCAATGTCTTGTCAACAAAAGGGACACAAGCACACCTAGCTGTATAGTTAAACTGAACTTTTAAATGAAATTTCAACCTAAAAATAAAGTCTCAATAATAAGTAGCTGGGTTTTTATGTATTTAGT
Organism: Octomys mimax; assembly: GCA_002564305.1. Taxonomy (NCBI): domain Eukaryota; kingdom Metazoa; phylum Chordata; class Mammalia; order Rodentia; family Octodontidae; genus Octomys; species Octomys mimax. Next base: position 9,154 of record NDGM011122218.1, read on the forward strand.
ACAGGGTCTACAGGGTCTCACTACACAGATTGGACTCATAGTGATCCTCCTGTTTGCAACCTCCCAAGCACTGGGATTATAAGTGCACACCGCCATGCCCAGTCGCAGCATGCCCCGGGGCAGGGCCAGCATGGCACACCAGGAATCAAACCCCGGCTGCTGTGCTTTGCCTAAGCAGGCGCTTTAGTCCACTGAGCTATCTGGCCAGCCCTTAGTAGCTGTTATTTCTTATATTATTATTCCCTTCCCACTCTAGTTTGTCAGAAAGCTTCAGTGGAAGGCTATGTGGAGGACTAAACATGCAAAATGACTTTTTAAAAAATTTTTTGCTACAGCTTCTAGTGAATCATCTAGATTTTCTAATATTGAAACCTGTATCAGGGGGTCAGTGAGATAGCTCAGCAGTCTAAAGCACCTGCTGAGGCAAGCTTAGGCAGGCACAGAGGACTGCAGTTCAATCCCTGGCACCATATGTGGTGCCACACCCACCCTTAGGGCAGGCTGAGCTGCCCCCCGCAAAAAAACAAAAATATAAAACCTGTATTAGGAAGTTTCCCATTTTACAGGATGAGTCAACACTAGGGATGATTGAAAATGCAGGGAAGCAGAAGGAACTAGACAGTTGCTCAATGCCTATTCTATGGTCTGAGTATTTACACCCTACCCATGAGTTATTATGTGCCGAACCTAACCCCCGACCTGATGGTAGGAGGTGGGCCTTTGGGAGATGATTAAGTCAAGAAGATGGATTAATGCAGGATTAAGGAATGCCTCTGTAAATGAGGGATCAATGGGATTAACGTTCTTATAAATGAACACTTACATAGCTGGCTTGACCCTTTCACCATGTGAGGACATGGCAAGAAAGGAGGTCCTCACTGGACTCCAACAATGCTAGCACTTTGATCTCAGATTTCTCAGCCTCCAGAAATGTGAGAGTAAGTTGCTGTCGTACTCAGAGTTTCTTACAGCAGTCTGAATGAACGAAGACAGCCTATGCTGTCAGGCACTGTAGTGGGTGACGGGCTCACCAGGTGCAATCTTGCCTTCTCCTTTAGTGAGATGTCTTTGCTTATTAATTCCTGATTGCTGCTATAATGGCTTACCATAAATTTGGTGGCTCAAGACAACATAAATGTATCATTTTATGCTTCCAGAGATCAGAAATCTCAAGCAAATCTGTGGAGCTGTGTTACTTCTAGAAGCTCTAGGGGAGAATATACTTCCTTGCCTTTTTAACTTACGTAGGCTTCTTGCATTTCTTGCATAATTCCCTACTTCACTCCAAAATCTCTTTTTACTACCACACCATTTTCTCTGACTCCTACCTCCCTGCCTCCCTCTTATGAGGACTCTGGGATTATATTGAGCCTACCTGGGTAACCCAAGGTAAGTCTCATCTCAAAATCCTAAATTTAATCGTATCTGCAAAGTTCCTACTGTATAAGGTAATTATTTATATTAGAAGTGGACTCTTTGGGAGATCATGGGTCCCTCCACACACACTGTCATTCACATGGTCCCTGCATAGACTCTGTAAATCTCAGGTGTGATTGAGATGGATGGAAGCCAAGAGCAGCATCTATATCCCACAGCACGTCGGCACCACAGCTACAGAGTAAGGAAAATCCAAGTGACCTTTGAGACTAATTTGTCAAAAGCTCCCAGAGATGACAACACATGCACTCTACAACTCAGCAACTGTGCCTCTGGGTGAATGCTCTGGCAGCACCTGTGTTCTGGGATGCGGCCCCTGAGCCTTCAGAGCAGCCCGCTTTGCACCTGAGGAAATGCTGTCTGTGCTTCACAAATAGATATAGAAAGTCCCGCAACATAACATCGCATAGGCCTGAAGAACCCAAAGCTACCGAACATGATCTGGAAAGTTCTGAGAGGCATAAAAAAACAAGACACAACCAAGTGCACTCAATGTCATATCATGGATTCAAGTACATGTAAAGATTTCAAAGAAATGAAGCATTATGTATGAATCGCTAAAAGGTGATATATTCTAAAAACTATGCCTATGAAGGTATTACCAACTTTAGGGTACTACTGTCTCTCAGGGAAGAGGCGGAACGTGCTATTGGAGAAAGGATATATTTACTAAGGGGGAAGGTAGACCTGTTCTACCACCATTTTGTAGGCCTGAAGTAGTTAACAATAATTTAAATGGTGACCATTATATTTTTAAGCAAAATTGTATTCGAATATCTTTGAGATATATAGAGATGGGATTCTGGATAGAGACTCAAGGAGAAGATGTCATTTTTATTTATTTATTTATTTATTTATTTATTTATTTTCTTTTGCGGAACTGGGGATTGAACTCAGACCCTTGCACTTGCTAGGGAAGCGCTTATTCCACTGAGCCATCTCCCAGGCCCCTCAAGATGTCTTTTTTAAAAGAAGCCCACAAAGAGGCAGGAGGACCTGTGTGGAGAAGGGCAGTTCCTGAGAAGAAGTCTTCAGGCTGAGGAGAGGCTTGCGAATAGTATTGGTCAGTGAAGAGTCGTCACTGTTCTGGGAATTATCACTTAAGAACTTTTCAATTGCAAGCCATAAATTTAAAAAGTGGGGCAAAAACCCCTCAAATTAACTCAGTAAAACAAATAAATAAAGCACCTCACTCATATAGTTGAAATGTCCAGATGTAATTTACATTTGGGACCAGAAGATTCCTTATTTTGTTCCCCTGCACATTGCGCACTGCACATTTAGCAGCGATCCTGACCACTGTCTTCTGCGTGTCAGGAGCACTCCCACCTCATGCCTCCTGGTCATCACAGCCTGAAACTCCTGAGAATCCTGCCACACATCTCTTCTGGTAAAGGGCCCAAATCTTCCCTGCTGAGAACCTCTGCTTCAGGAAAGCTGGTCTGGTGGTTCAGATGACGTTATGAAGACCTGGTCCCTGGTACCAGAGCCTAAGCCTCGTGTGGTCCTCAGCTCATCCTCGGCTCTCATGCGGTGGTCCCTGGCAGGTCTGCTCTTTCCTTCTGAAAAGGGTCCCCAATCCCAGACTCCACAGCTTCCCACCCCACCATCCAGGAGAAGAGAAGTGGCCTCCCTGTGTTATTCCCCCAGAACAGCGATTCTGCACCTTTCCATGCCAAACTCCAAGCCTGTATCCTCATCCTTCCCTCTCCTCCCTGGACCCACTGCTGAAGCTGGGATGGGGCCAGCCTCTCCAAGCCACATGGCCCAGGGAGGAAGTGTGGTGGCTTCGCAAATCTACCTGCGCACCATTCCCAGGAGGGGCAGCAGCCCGGAGCATCCTATATGTGTTATTGCAGGAATGGAGCTGAGGCTGTATAGCAAGAGGGAGAGGCTAAGAACACACTCACAGTGTGTTCTGCTTTGGGCCTCAGCAGGAGCTTCTGACCAAAGTCAAAGCATGCAAAAGAGAGTCAAACACAGACCGGAAGCAGCAAACAAAACAAGGTCAGTGTTTGGGGAGATAACATGACCTCCTTCACCACAAGCTATAATGAGGAACTTAATGGGGCCCTCAGAGAGCAGGATGAAGCCTCTGTAGTGGTGGAGACCCTTCTATTAATCACACACACACACACACACACACACACACACACACACACTATGGAGTCTCAAAGGAGAACCTGGCTATTAGCCTGAGAAGGCAAAGCTAAAGGACAGCATGGGTGGGGCCTGAGATACAAGCTACTACCTGAGCGGAACAGAACCCAGATTCCACCATCACCCCTCATCCCCTAAAACTACACTGCCCTGTAAAGAATGCCCCAGCAGAAAGGACACTGTCCTGTAGCCAAATTTTGCCAAAGAACCATCTAGACTGAGGCAATGAACTCCAGTGAATTTATCCTACTATATGGCTGACACAGAACCAACACTTGGGGCAAGACATTAGTGGGAAACTCGACAAAGAGGAGTAGAAGGAAATGTCAGCCCCTCAGCCTCAGCAGCTTCTCAGGGACCCCCGCAACCACACCAGCCAAGCTTGAAAATTCTCAATCCAGCTGCAAAAGGGAAACCACTGGGGTCAGAAGCCAAAGGTCTGTCTTGTCTTCATGGCAAATGACCCCTCTAGCTGGCAGTAAAACACGCTCAAAATTATTATGCAGGAAAAAAAAAACAGTTTAATTACTGAATTGAGACTGTATTTGTGGTTTCAAGTGACCAGAGATCATTTTATTACCTAAAAGCCAAGAGAAAATTATGGTGCCTGCCTGAGACAGAGATTTTGTCTTCAGGCGAGGGAAAAATGGTCCTCACTGAATAAATTTTAAAGGGAGAATGAGACCAAAAGCAAACGACGTTTTAGTCGTATCCTCAGGTCATGCATCCAAAGAGTAGGCTTCAAGTCTCTTAATGGAGCTCACAGAAGGGGACCCCAAGGGCTCTGCACACACTACTCAGCCTGAGAGGCAACCACCACGCCATGCAATGCGTGTCCGGGCTGCACCAAAGGCTGCAGAATCTCTGACAGCGACAGCCAGAGAAGTGGAGCTCAGGGGTGGCCCCAAGGGCAACTCAAGGTCAGGTAAAGATGAGGACAGGGAAACATCAGACTCCAGCCATCACAGACAAATGTCACATAGCACAGAGGAGTGCTCCAGCAGAAGGGATTTAGGCATTCTGGAACCTGCCTAGAAAACTATAATTTCTCTCCTTTTCCCCAGGGCCTCATCAGGATATCAGGTTAACATTTTTATTATTTACCATCTGCCTCGATTTTCTTTCTTTCTTTCTTTCTTCTTCTTCTTCTTTTTTTTTTTTCCTGCCATACCAGAGATCAAACTCAAGACCTTGCGCTTGCCAGACAGGTGCTTAAGCTATGTCCCTGGCCCTGCCTCAATTTTTTCTTACCTTCTGACCCAAAACATTGAGCCAGGAATCAAAGGTTACAAAAGATGCTGTCATGTCAGGGGACAAAGGAGCCTAGACTGAGCCCCCTTTCTCCTTGTTCCAATCATAAGGTCACATGCAGGCGTTCAGCCCTCTGTCTTCCATGAAGACCCCCGAGGGCCAGCCCGGATTGCTCCTAAACACTCCCCACCCATTTCTCACTTGTTGTTCGGGTCTGGCCATTAACTGGAGCAGAAAGCAAACAAAATTGCAGACATCCTCCCAGTCTTAATAAAACGGAGGTGATACAGGGCTCGCAGAGCCTCTCCATTCTTGCATGGGTATGCTAATTGCATTCTGTCTCTTTGCAAATTACAGCTATGCCTTGGGTTTTTAAAAATTTGACATTTCATTTTGATTGCAGCATTTTTTTTTGTTTCCTCCAGCACTAGGAAAGAGGAGGGGCTGGGAGGGAGCTGGGACAGACACTGACCTCACCAGGGGCCCACAGATGATGCTATAGGGTCCAAGACTTTGGGGAGAGTCACATTTCTAACCCCACAGTAGCATGAATCTAGATAACAAGACACAAGATCTCTGCACTGCTGGCAGATTTAAACAAATTCAGTCCAAGCCCTCAAGTCTCACAGCTCACATGGATCCAGAGTCCTCTTTGCATTTTCCAAACATTCCTGACTGTACTTTTTCTGGGTCCCTTTCATTTGGCTCCTCTGGCCAGGTGACAAGCTGTTCTGACTCATCTGCTTGCCCACTGGTGCTCATATCTGAGAAAAGCAGCCAAAGCTGTGATTGGACAAGGTCTTCACCTCATCTGAGGTTCCGAGGTGTCCAGGGGAACCCATCACACACACAGGTCTGCCTCTGGGGCAGCGTTCTCAAAGTGTGGTCCAGAGAGCATCTGGCTCGCTCAGAAGTCAAAGTCTTCCTACTGCACTGACACATCGCTTGGCTTTTCCCCTCTCAGCCTCTCCCTAGTGTTCAGTGGAGTTTTCCCGAGTCTGTGTGATATAGAAAGCCGTCACCTCTTGAGAGCTTATGCAGTGTGTGCTTGGGTACTCTGGTGTGTTAAAATGTTCTCAGTTGTGAGGAAAAGGATAGATTTCTAAATATAAACAGAAGTTCGTTGGGGTCCTGGGTGATTTTTTGAGAGACCCAGGCATGTGTTCACTGGGTGAAGCAGCATTTTCTTTTCCAAAGTGTCCTGCCGAGAGAACTCCCCACCTTCCTGCAGCCCTCTGGGTGGCAGTGCCCAGTTACCTCGGCTCCAATTGCGTCTCTGTCAAAGGCCTGAGTCTGACGGTCTTCCTTTCTCCTCCCCTCCCTTCCCTACTTCCTCCCCAGATGTCTGGTGGATAACTGTGTCTTCATTTTGGACCCAAAGTTTCTCAAATCTGGCAAAGTGACTTGACAAGATTTATGATATTCTTGGGAAAGGAATCATTATATCCTTGAGATCATACCTAAGTCCTTCGGGGTGGAGTTTAGAGTAGGAGCTAAATCACGGCTCATTTTTACAGGAGGGAAGATGGAGACTCTAGAGGTGGCTGGCAGAGGTGGGCTGAGATCCTGCTGGCCTGTGACTGTGGGCTTGAAAGCTCAGCCAGGGAGCTTCTTGAGGTCTGTTTAGAAGCATTCTGTATTCCATCCCTCCCCTTATGTTCTCTCTCTCTCTCTCTCTCTCTCATTTTCTTGGCTCCTCTCTTTCCTCTTTTGCGGTCTTCATGTTTGTTTTCAGCTTCTGTGGCTTCATTAGGAACAAATAAACATGCACATGAGCCATCAACTCATTCCTGTCTTCATTTTCTTCTTCCAAGCTTTCAAGCTGTTACTGTCTGTATCTCTGTCAGCCTTTACCTGGGGGTAACAGTCAATCTCAAGGATGTAAATGGCGAAGCAATTCTGACTGTGGCCCTTGGGCAAGAGGCCTTGTCAGCATCCCTGCACAGCCTCTCAGGCTCGGGCAGAACCCTGGCCTTCCCGTGGGATCGTCAGCTCCAGAAGTGCCCAGTTCACTGAAAACACAAGCTGTTGCTCTCCAATCTGCTCTTAGCCAGCAGCTACGAAGGCTCAGCCAGCCCCTGTGAATCCCCTTAGCTTTTCCACTTGGCCCCGTTTCTACCCTGCTTTCCTCAGAACGGGTTTCCTCACCAACCCTACAGCTCAACTTACTCTTTCATTTGTTCCTTGAGTTAGGAGCTGAGGAGAGGAAGGTAAATACGGTGTAACATCCACCCTAAAGGAGTTCACAGACCAGCAAAGAAGCAGACACAGCCAGATGGGGCAGTGGGATGAAAGAGGGAAGAGAAGCCTGGATGGAAGGTCACAGGCCACTGTGGACCTGACTGGCAGGCTCCCTCTGCTCTATCATTCTGGGGGTGGGGGTAGCTGATGGAGCAGAAGGCGGAAGGAGAGAGGGAGCAGCTCCTGGATTAACTGCGCTGGCTGAGAGGCCAAAGACTGGATTATACAAATCCAATCCTATAGGGATGTCTTATGGCCATAAATGTGAGACAGAGTGGGAGGGCTGCAAGAGCAAATGCCAAAGTGAAAAAAAAAAACAGGAATGTCTATGTCGCTCTATGGAGGCAAGAGGGGACCCTGGTTAAGGACCTCTCTGTGGAGTTAGATGAGCCTGAACCTGCAAACTAACTCTGCTATTTACAAACCTGGAGGACTTTGGCCAAGCCTTTTGAGCTGAGTTTTACCACCTGCACAATTAGGATTATGTAAGTTAGTATATGTCATGTTGTTAGAAAACTGACTGTAATGTAGAAAACAGTAAATATGCAAACATTAGATGCTATTGGTGTTGCATCGGAGGATAAATTCAGCAAGCCAGGAGAAGCATTCAGCACTGTGCCTAAGACAGGCGGGCCACACGTTGAAAGAGAGACATGCAGTTCAACTTTCTCCTGCCCCCTGCCCCACTCTCAGTTTCTCAGGGACAACAGACAGCATACGGGAAGGGACCAGGCATCCAGATGCCTTCATGCTACTCCCCCAAGGGAGAGAGGCTCCAAAGACACTAGCCTGGAGGAGCTCGGGTGCAGTGTGACTTTCCGGGGGATGATGTAGGAGTGGAGTGTGGGTGGTGGTGGGGGCAAGTGGCGGAGTCCGTGTTTGGGCATCTGTCATCTGGGGTCATCGTAGGATGAAGCAGAGGCCAGACCTGAGGACCTTAGGGCAGCCTTCACGGAGGAAGGAACATTTCAGTTCGATGTGAGAAGATAAGTGGGCGTTTTCTGAGATTATGTAGCAAACGAGTCACATAAATGTCATTTCTACCAGGCTTCTCAAAATAGCTTCACATAACTTTCTAGAAGACTGTGCCATGCATTTAAAAGTGGATTTTTATTATGTTTCCAGACTACAACTTATTAACAGAATTATATCTGATTAGTAATAGGTGAAAAACATTAGCCTTGTCAGGGAAGAAGTTTTAACCAGGAGAGTAGTACTATAAATTATTATTTTTAAAATCTTCATTATTGTTTTTATTGTAGAAATAATACAGTCTTATTACAGTCTCTATTAGAAAGAAATCCCGACAGATCACCACTAGCTCATTTAATTTTCAAGTACAGTTCTGAAGGGGAAAGAAATATCTTTGTGTTATACCTGAGGCAACAAGGAGGCTCAGGTCTGGCAGCATCTTTCTAGAGGTCATGAATGTCTTCCTTTGGATGTCTGACGAGGTCCCCCTCAGCCTGGCTACTCATTACCTCAAGTGAAGATTGATACATATGGCAGCCATTATGGGATCATGACCACAACAAGACAGTGTTCAGAGCCTCGGAGTGAGTCCTACCATAAAATGTCATGGTCTCTGGCATATAGAGAATGGACAAAGCCCTCCGGGATTGTGACTTCATGTGCCAACTTGCCTAGGTTATAATCCCTAGTTACTCAATCAAACACCACTCCAGGGCTTGCTGTAAAGGCATTCTGTAGAACTAATCCAAATCTTCCTGATTCAAAGTAGGAGGGAATGCCTGGGGTAATCTGAAAGGGCTGATGTGTCCTGCTGACAGGCCTTGAAAGCAGAGATAAGACTGCCTTGCGGGAGACAAATGCCTACCTGCATTAGTACTTTTACTCTACCTCAGAGGTGCAACCTGTTCTTCCAATAGTCTGCCCAGTGGATTTTGGACTTATCTAACCAACTCCCACAAGAATGGAGGCCATTTCCTGGTGCTAAATCTTTTTAAATTCTTTCACTATTGCTTCTCTTTTTCTCACTGAACCCTGATGGATACCTTGATGCCCTTTGTTCAGGCATTGACTGACCTGAATTCTTGCCCTACTCTCTCTGGGGCCCCTTTCTAGCCCACCTTCCTCCAATCCATCTTTGCCAGAGTGTCTACAGTGACACACAAGTCTGATGTTTCTTGTTCCCTGTCCAGGGACTCTTTTATCATAGTTACAAGCAGGGGGACACAAAGCCAATAGAGAGAAGAAAGAAACCTTATGATTCTTGTTAGTGCTGCATGCTATGGCTTAGCGTGCGGGCCTTTCCTCCCTCTAAACTCTAGAAGCAGGACACAAATGGTGCAGTGGAGAGCCCATGATTAGCTTCACTTGGGCCTCTGTAGCATGTAACATTGGCCTGAGGAAAAATTGAATGTCCTGCTTGATGTCCCTGATTCCAGATAGCCAGCCCTACAGTATAGAGCCAGCTTGACCTCGCCATCTAATTTCAGAATGGAAGGCAGCATTCCTTGAGAAGAAATACTACCATGAGGACCTGAGGGCCGAGAGGAAGAACAGAGGGGCCTGACTCTTTACAGCATGTGGTGCTGTGTGAGAGATGCTGCACTGACAGAGAGACCAGCGTGACTGTGCAACCCTAAGCCCCAGGAATGTGGCCAGTAAGAGTCAAGTCCACCAGCAGAAAGGATGCAGTTCCCCCAGGAGCAAGAGCAGAGATGTGGGGCCAGGGAGATGGCTCAGTGGTGTAAGTACCCGCCCGGCAAGCACAAGGACTTGGGTTCAGTCCCCTGGTACCACATGCCATGCCAGTCCCCCACTAGGCTGGCCACTAAAACCAGGCATGGTGGTACATGACTGCAATCCCAGAGCTGCAGAGGCTGAGACAGGAGGATCACTGTGAGTCTGAGCTGCGTAGTGAGACCCTATACCAAATAAATAATAAATAAATAAATAAGATTCTTTTAAAAAGTAGTAGAGTTGTGAGAAAGAAGGAATCCAAGAATGTTTTCTGCAGCATTTGCCCCCCTGGGGAAGAAGAAGCAAGCTCCTCTTTCAGCTGCACCTGCCAGTGAGACATTGTAATTAAGGCTTTGCCCTTCCTGGGCTCACCACCTGGGGAAGAGCCCCTGTGGCGGGGAGGCCCTTCCAATATGGCTCCACCTGCTCAAGTCTAGCAAAGGTATTTTCAGCTAAGCCTGTCCCGCGTGACAGCTCCTTTCCCAGTTCCCTCCCTGCTCAGCTGCTTCCCTCTATGTTAACAAGAGGATCCTCTACAGTGATGGGAACTTGAAAGTACTGCTATGTCTTCAGAGACGCCTGTCCTCAGAAGTCTCATCATGAAATTTTATGGCCCTCTTGGTCCTGTGACGACCTGTGAGGCTCAGCCTCAACAGGCTCCCTGGGAGCAACCGCCGGTATGCCAGGCCTCCCAAGTTCTCACCGACTGTGGCAGACCCTTCTGCACATTGTCTGCAAAGGCCAACAGAAAACACAATCTCACTCACCCTATGAATCTCAAACTACACCCCAATCACCACAGCAGGTTTTTAAAAAAATATATCTTTAAAATAAAAGCAAACGCTGGGTATTGCAGAGTTATAAAAAGCATCGTCCAGGGAAACAAAGACAATGAAGGCTGAGGGCAGCTGACTGCAGGTCTCTTCCTGGGAAGCTGTGTGCCCAATATAGCTCCCCCAATCCTCCCGGGCACTTCCCTTTTAAGCATTCCCAGCACTGTGCTGCTCTCAGATGCCTGCTGCCTGCATGGGGCTGACAGATAGACTCCTCCAAGTGCCCAAGCAAAGCTCACAAGAAGTGTTACGCTGAGGACACTCCGCCCGGGTTCCAGATCGGGTGTCCTCAGGATTCCTGGGATATACGTTATATTTGTAAGTTTCCATGAACAGAGTCTGGAAGGTCTTTCCCTCTACCCTGCCTCATTCCTACTCCTTCCGCAAGCTCCAAAGTAAGCTTCTCCTCTGTGAGGCATCTCCAGCAATTCTGAGTGCTGGTTGCCAGACTTTTCAATTTTCCGGGCATGCCAGGTATACAATAGAATTGCGTGATCGGAGCTGTTTCATTTGAGGCTGTGTAACTGTAAGTAGCTCTATGGGACTAACTTACGGGACTAAGTGAGTTGTGGGCTGGAGTAATGTATATCAGTTCTGTAACATTTGCTTGCCTACGTCGGACCCTCTGGAATCCTATTTCCCTCTGATATAAAAACCAGATGGCAGCCACTCCTTGAAACTGGTTCCCAGAGTAAGAACAGTAATGTGGAGCGCCACACCCTGCTATCTCCCTGCTACAAAGAAGGAGAGCTTCTCACCTTTATGATGTATGGTTGGTCATTACTGTAGCATAACCTAGCTTTTGCTGGACAATGTGGACCCCTTGTCCAAGCTGGCCAGTTTTGCCTTCTCTGGACTCAAACAGCTCTCTAACTCTCCTACTATGCATATTGTACATACATGTACACCTCAGGTTCACCCACTGTGGGACCAGCCCCAGATCAATGTCTCATGCAGCTTTGCATCCAATCATTCAGCCCAGAGTCCATCCTGTAGCAGGCATCAATGCACAGTCACTGTGTTGTTATTGGTTTCACTTTTTCTTCCCTCTCCTGTTGAGCAGGTATGAAAGTGGACTTGACAGTTTTCTTCCTCATACCTGCTTGCTCCTCCTGCTCAGGTGATCAGAATTGATTTCACTGCCAGTTTGATGTGGAGTCAAGGAGTCAAACTTGTTATGGCTCTTACGTCCTCCTCACCCATAAAACTCCCAAGGATCTGGCTCCTGAGAAGTTGTCGTAGGTGAGAGAGACCACTGGGACCACCGGTAACTGAAGCAGTGTCAATGGGCATCAGGATCTACCCAGGTTGCTCCCATTCTCCAAGAAGGTGGGAAGAAGGAAAGAGAGGAAGCCCTTGCCTGGATACTCATGTTTCTGGTGCTTGCCTCACTAATGCCCATCTGTGCCTGCCGCACTGACACTCAGTGAATACATGTAGATCTTGGCCAGGGGGATCTAGGTGTAGAAAAACATCACAACCATATAGGAGTCATACTCCACCCAATGTCTTGAGCCTGAGGAAGTAAAGCCTCAGCTGCTTATGGGAGCATGAAGCTAGAGCCTCTCTAACTGCCCTCTGTCCTGGGCCCGGCTCCTGGTCCCTTCAGCTCTGATGGGCTTGGCTTCCAGCTCATCCATGAGCTCTGATGCTTATATATCAGGCCTTTCTCTCCTGAAGAATCTCTTTTAATATCATCCACTTTGGCTTTGCTGTCCTCTCTGATGCGCCATGTGACACTAAGAACCACTCCACCTGCTCCACAGAGGCTGTGCCCCACCCATCCACTTCTCCAGACAATTCCATTGTTTCTCTGACCAGGAGAAACAATGCCGCCAGGCTCCCTAAAAGCATGATTGGGTCCAATTTCTAAGGAAAACATACCTTTGATGATCTTTTCTCCAGGGATGGTAAAATTCATGTCTCTCCTGGGGTTTACAAATATCCGGTGTGTCTTCTAGATAGTTCCTTGTTCTCTACCATGAGAAAGACAGACAGAAGTCAAGCTGCTCACCTCAGCTGTTTTCTGAAGTTTAACAAATCACACAAAATGAATTATAGTTTTGTTTTTTTACTTCCTTGACTGGGAATTATTTGGTAACAAAAAGAAAAGGCTCTCAAATGAAGTAAGGTAAAGGAGAAGAAATATACCTCATAAAAATGAAATATTTTGAAAGTAGAATACAAGCTAGTGAGATAGCTCAGCAGACTAAGCACATACTTAGGCAACAGCAGGGACCGGGGTTCGATTCTTGGCACCACATGCAGTACTGGTCCCACCCCAGGCATGCTGAGCTGGCCACCTAGACTAGATGTGGTAGTGCATGCCTGTAATCCCAGTGCTGGGGGCTGAAAACAGGAAGATCACTACAAATCTGAGCTGTGTAGAGAGACCCTGTACCAAATACACAAATTTTAAAAAAAGAAAGTAGACTACAATAACTGCCCCAAATCCTTTCCTCTCCAGTCAGTTCAGGTTAACAATATTCTCTGCCTTTGGCTCTATGTAGGGATGCTTTGGCCAGTGGCCAAACAAGCACTGTGTGACCAAATGTCTTGAATACTTACAAAAAGAAGATAATCTGAGTGTGATTTCATGAATCATCCAGTTTATTTCCACACAAAGGCAATTTTCCTTATTTTCACAAAGCTTAAAGAGGGGGAAGGGAGTGTAAACAAAGCTCACAGAAAATACCCTCCAGATGAAGTGCACTAACAGAGTACACAGGGAGTGAGCTGCAGAATGACTGGAGTCTGGTGGCTGTTACGCTAGGCACATGCCTCCGTGGAATCTCACATCTAATGAAAATTTGAGGTGCACCTTCAGTGTACCAACCTTTCTTGGGAAAGAGACAGTCCAACAGAGCAGAGAGATCCACAAGAATGCATCAGGCCTCTTGACACCACCAGGATTTGGTGTGTGGGCCTTCAGAGAGAAGCTCTAAGACTAGCCAGGGCAGCCCTGTTGCTGCTTGAGCTATGAGGCTTCAGAGACACATTTGATGGACTGAGTGCAGCCTGCCATAGCCTGGCTTTCAAAGTCTAGGTAGCTCTCTGTCAAGCTCAGATTTGTTTGTATCTTGAGGGCCGGTGGAGGTCAACAACTTGCATACGGTTGGATCAGGTGCAATGGAACATTGCCAAGGGGAAAGAGAGTTCACTGTCATGTTCTCAAGGAGAAAAGAAGTAGGCTCCAAATTCTTACTACAGCAAAATAGGTATCATTCATGTAACCAGCCACCTAAGTATTTGGAAGCATTTCAAAGATACATAACTCCAAAGCTTTGAAAAGCACAGGTACCATTGGGCTTGCTGTCTTAAACTTGGCCGCTGCAGTGAGGACAGCATACCTGGGCTGGTCTATTCATTCCAGGACGAAAATGAGGATGTGACGCTGAGATAAGGCCAGTGGAGCCAAGCCTGGATCAGCCAACCCCAGCCAGCCCAGGTGCACAGCTGAGCCTGGTTGGGACCCACAGCACTGACCACCCCAGCCCAACCTCTACCAGCCAAGCCCAGACGACCCAAAGGTGCAGACTACATAATGGCATTTGTCATATGACACTGAGAATGTGTGGTTGTGTCTTATTCAGCATATTTGTGACAACACTAAAGTGCTACAGTTGTCAAGCAGCGACTGTCCCCATTTGTTTCTGTTCTGGGCTCCTTACGCTCTTTCATCTCTGTTTCACTATGCTCTTCTGCTTCATTGCAGTCTCTTTCTAAGCATCAGCTTCTTTTCTTTGTCTTCCACTTACACATGACTAATCCAGGAATAGGGGCATCACCCATGATTTCTGAGTTGGTTCCTAACCCTAGAGCAGTTCCTTTGTCAGTCCTCAACCAGTTTTTTGTCCTAACTTGGCTATCGTCAGATCTAGACCAGTTCCTTCATCAAATTCAAAATACAGGAGATTGACTCAACTTTCTATCCCACAATGCATCTTTGTTATGGCTTGTGTCTAGATTTCACCCTAAAGCCTCATGTGGCCATAGGCAGGGCTTTTCAGAGGTGGCTGAATGTGTGGTGCTGGAATTAAGGATGTGAGGCTGGCATTAGGGGCACCTCTCTCTGGGTATGAGTGGTACCCACACTTTTGGGTAGCCTGGACATAAAGAGGGATGCTGCAGGTGCTTATTCTTGCTACTTTGCTGCCTTGCCACCATCTGCCTTCTGCTTGCCATGAGCTACCTCACCTCTGCGATGCCCCTCCACCCTCACACCCTGCCTTGGAGTCAGCCAATTGTGGACTGGAACGTCTACAACCTGTGAGCTACAACAAACCCTTCCTCCTTTAACTTTAGGTGTCAGGTATTTGGTGTCAGCAAAGAGCAAAAAGTAACTAAGGCAGTCTTGATGGTTAATCAAGAGGAAAAATAAAGGGATGAGATGGAAGGCGAAGAGGCATCATTTCTTCCTGACAAGTCCTCCCACCTTCAAAAAAAAATTTAAGAAAATGCCTTTTATACTACAATGAAAATGCAAGGTTAAGTTTCAAACAGATTATTCTGCTACTCATGCAAAGAGTCATCTGTCCTAGTGAGAAAGAAATGCTGGGATTCCCTCCTAGGCAGGAGAGCATTTACAGGGATAAGAGGGAATAGATATCTGAAATTGAGAGGACTGGGTCAACTGAGGGCCTACTGGGCTGGTGCTAGAAGTGAAGAGAAGCCCAGCTGCCCTGGAGCCAAACACACCAAGGGTTGGAAAGGTACCAACATAAGAGCACCACAGACCACAACTAATTCTAATTGTTTCCCAATGTTTATAGACAACTCTGAGGAAATAGGACTAGGGCCATCAGTCTAGAGGAAGAGGGAGATTAGATTCACAGATGCTATAAAGCTGGGCAAGTGTATGGATAGTTGTTGATGCCAGCAGCTGGAGAGAAGCCACTGTGCTCAGGTAGGTAGGTGGCTGGCCTAACCCCATGATCTTTTCACCTGATTTTTACATGCCAACTAATCTCCAGGTAATTGCACAATCAAAGAGGAGGCTGCAACCACGGACTGGAGAAAGAAATAAAAAGATCAGAACCTTTGGTAGTGACAAAATAAATTGGTGGAGACATTCTGGAAAGTGTTATGGAAATATTTAATATGACTAAGTTTGCATGAAGTCTATGGACCAGCAATCCCTCCCTGAATATACAGCCCAGAGCCATTCCTGAACAGATTCCTAGGGAAAATGGACCAGCAAGATGATGCACTGACTTTGCTTCACTGAACCCTGAGAGAATGGTAAGAAGCTGGTGGGTGCATTTGAAGCTATGAACAAGCCATGTAAAGAGCAGATCTTAAAACATTGTGCAGATTAGAGGAGAGTAAGAAGCAGAAGAAGATTTATAGCATAATGCCATTAGTGTAAATTAAAAACACATACACACCACAAAACAGCATTAGATTTTAACAAGGATCCATGAGTATGTAAGGCTATATATCATGTATACTGGAGCGAGTACCTAGGGAAAGAAAGGGAATGGGAATGAGTACTAAGGAGAAAGCAGGGAAAAGCTCATAAAATAACAGAAGGCCTTGTATAGACTTTTTATGATAATGCACTATGATACAAGGAATATCATTAACATAATTTCTGTTTCTGAGATTTTTTTTTTCTAAACCTCAAGTAAGCCTGGCTGTGGGTTGATTTGGGCATGGAATGATCCAGCCTCTGATTGATCGAATTACATCAGGGTACCTGGTGCAACAAAGGCCTGCGGTGCTCGGACAGGAAATGGAAGGATCAGCATCTCAGGCTTTGAAAATAAAGAAGACCTGAGTTTCCTTCTTGACTTTGCCACGTACTGGTTGTATGACCTTGGGCAAGTTGTGTGGCTGTGGGCAGCTCACCGACCTCCAAACCTCCATTCTTCATCTGTGAAACAGAGATAGCAATACTTAGGGGATTCTGGAGATCAAATACAATGATGCATGCAAAGCTCTTAGCACAGCATATGGCTTCATAAATAGCAACTCTGTTACCCCGGATTTTTTTTTTTCCACCCAGTATTCTAAAACCTCTGTAGTACTCAGCCACTAAAATCTAACTGCATTTTCATCTTTCTTGGTCAGTTGCTTTCTGTTGAGAGATGCTCCAGGTTCACAGATGCTGGGACCTCTCATAAGACAGAAATTGCATGCCAGTGACCAGGTTAAGGGGCCTGTTGGGATCGTCCCAGGAGCTGGTCAGCCTGGAGCCCACGGTCCACTGGTAGAAAGGTGAATTCATGCCACCTGGGAGTGGAGAAGAGGAAACAAAAATCATTAGTCCAGAGCACTAGGAAAAGATAGAGAAGGTGAAAGGGGAGATGGGAGAGTGTCAGGAAAAAGTGAGGTGGCATGGTGACCCAGAGCTCACGGCGCCTAATGGCTGCCACCATGCCGCCCTTCCCTGTTGCGTTCCTACTGCCCACACCCATCTGAAAGGTAGAGTCCTCGACTAGACTATTCTCCTTTGAAATTCACTTCCTCCACATAATGTCATAATTTTTGGCTTCTCTGTGCTGGCAGAAGCCTGGCTACAGCTTTCTTTGAAGGACCCTCGCCCTCCAGGCGTTTGGCACCATACTGGGTAAACACTGTGTGCATTTTATATCAAAGTCTAAGTATCCGTGTACATTCCTGAGCTTGGGGACTCCACCTTCTTCGAATAAGCAATGGTGAGCAGTGTGATATCTCCTTTCTGGGAATTTCATGGACCAGAGGCCAGCCTGAAACCCCTGTTTGTTCCTCTCTTTCATCTTACCACATCCCTTCAATCATACAGTATTATTGATTCTATTTCATAAATATTTCCCAACCCGCTCACTTTTCTCCACTTCCTATGCACTAATCATAGTCTAAGCCACCTTTTTACCTGGGGCCAACACAAAGTATTCCTCATCTGTCTCCCTGTTCCCAGAATGACCCTAGGAGTGATGTTTCTATAATGCAAATATGGCCACACCAATCTCTTGCATAGAAGTTTTTCTGGGACTTCCTTTTGTTTTGAAAATAGACCCCCAAATCCCTTGACATGGAATGTGGCACCCTGTACTTCCCAGCTTTAGAGTCTTCACACAACAGTCCTACCTCCAATGAATGTTTCAGCAAAACCAAATGTCCTTTGTTGTGTCCAACGCTCCAACCCCTGTCCTGCTGTGGATTCATTCCTCTCCTGGCTAACTCCTACTCACTTACAAAGGTTAATTTCATTTTCTCCAGGAAACTGATGACTCCGGTCCTTGTAAAGGGCCCTATTATGAAATGAATCATGTTCCCCCAAAATGTATGTTCAAATCCTCCAACTACTTGTGAAAATGACTTTCTTAGGAAGTAGGGTCCTAAGTTGAGACTGGATTAGGATAGGCCCTCAAGTAATGCCTGATGCTGTTTTAAGCAGGAAGTTAGACAGGGCCCATAGGGAAAAGGCCACATGACTAGAGGCAGAGCTGTAGCTGCCAGGCAGATAATGGCAAGGCCCACCGGCCACTGCCAGAAGCGAAGCTAGTGCAAGATCCTGCCCTCTTCCAGCACTTTTCCAGCGAGCGTAACCCACCAGCACTGAGTTCAGATTCTTGATCTGTAGACTCTGAAAATAGATTTTTTATTGTTTTATACAATAGCATGGATGTGTTTCATGACAGCTGCCTTGGAGAACCAGCGCAGGCTGCAGCTCTATGGCTCCGTGGCACCCTTTCCTGTCTCTTTGGGGCTTGTACCCTTTACATTTTCATTGCTGGCTTCCTTCACTGTTCCAGATTAGGCGGTATGCTACACTCAGGCAGGAAACTTGCTTGACTTGTTCGCTGTTGTAGGCCCAGCTCATAATTGGAATCCGTGTGTTATATTTGTTGAGTGAATGAATAAAAAATGAACTGGCAGAAGGGAGACAAGGCTGGGGCAAAATAAATATAAACATACTCAGAGGCGGCATCTGGGTCAGGAAGGCCTCAGGGATCTCTCGGAAGTTCTAGCCCCACTTGAAGTCTGCCGGAAGTTAGCAGGGTCTCCTGCTTCCTAGAGGCTGGAAAGCAGAGCCCCCTGTGGGGCATCTCGGTACAGTGCACACCAGATCCATCGAGTGCCCCGACGCGGGAGAAGCCCCTCCCTCCTTCAGGTGTCCTTGAAGGGAGGCAAGACCAGGGTGATGGTGATGATGATGATGATGATGATGATGATGACGACGACGACGACGACGACGTCGATGATGATGATGATGATGGAAATGAGGTTGTGTCTCAACATTTCACTGGGGTGTGAAAGGGTTGGCATGCACCTCCATCCCTTGGGGTAAAAGAGGGGAACTATAAGCATAGGGCCAGCCTTGCTCCATGAGGACGAGCCCTTAGCACACTGCTAGGTGAAGGGGCCCCAGAGGTGGAGACAGAGGTGGCTGGGCTGCAGGCAGCTGTTCTGAACCTCTGCTTGATCTTTTTGTTTCCTGGTGCATCCAGCCACAGGCTTGTTGAGCTACAAGCCATGCTGAGAAATCATTTGATTGGTACTTTCTCTCTCCAAGCCCTCCTGCCCTTATTTGCAGGTCCTCATCTCCCAGCCAGCCCCTTCCCCATACCAAAGGCAGAGGCTTCCAAGGTGAAGGGCTACTGGCAGAGAAGGAGGCAAGAAGAGAAGGAGGCTCCTGAGGTTTGATGTACCTTTCTGATCTGCACTGATTCAGAGCAAGTGAGGAGTGGTGTGGAATTGCGGAATAGAGTGGAGAACTAAGTGGGATCTGCAGAGCCACTGGGGGCTCAGGAAAGGCTTTGGATTCTGCATCTTAGTACAGTGAAGACGGCTGTGGTCATCCTAGGAACATGAGCAAGAACATAGGGGAAGCTTCAATTCAGCCCTTGGCTTTTAGGGATTCTGGTCAAAGGAGGCTAGGCGGCCTTCAGGTTCTGGGTAGTGTTTGTGTTTACCTCAGGGTAGGAGGTTATTATGGACTGGATTTTCTTCCCCAAATTCATAAGTTGAAACCCCAACCCCTACTCTGACTATGTTTGGAGATGGGGCCTTTCCAGAGGTAATTAAGGTTAAATGAGGTCACAGGGATGGAGCCCTAAGGCGATAGGACTAGGGTCCTTATAAGAAGAGAAAAGATTTCTTACACTTTCTCAGTCTCCACTCATACAAACAGAGAAAGGTCACCTGAAGACATAGGTAGAAGGAGTCATCAGTAAGCCAGGAAGATAAACTTGACTAGTAATCGACCTTGACCTTGACCTTGAGCCTCCAGAATCATGAGGAAATAAATTTCAGTTGTTTAAGCCACCTGTCTGTGACATTAAAAAAAATTTTTTTTTTTAATCTTCTGTTTGGTACAGGGTTTCTCTACACAGCTCAGACTCATAGTGAGCCTCCTGTCTCAGCCTCCCTGGCACTGGGATGACAAGCTTGCACACCACACCTGGTCTCAGTGGCAAGGTTGGCTCGGGGCCAGGGACCAAACCCAGGTCCTTGTGCTTGCCAGGCAGGCACTTAGACCACTGAGCTATCTCTCCAGCCCTTGCCTGTAACGTTTTATTACAGCAGCCCAATAGATTATCACAGAGACTATCTTTGCTCTGCTGAGTGTGCAGCAGAAGGCAAGACATGTAAACAGAGAAGAGCTCCAGCAAAGAGCTACTGAGAATCACAGAGGAACCACTGGCCCAGGCCTCTTTGGGGAACAGAGCGAACAGAGAAGGTTCAGGAGACCTCTTCTTATGGGGAGGGAGATTCAATCAGACAGTTTGACAGGCAGAAGGGTTTATGGCTTAGCAACTCATAGCTTTATCCATAGGCACTGGGGAAAGGGAGTAGGGGCACAGGAGAAGTGAGGAGCACTGTGTCCAATCCTAGCTGGCAGAAGGGGCTGCACACTGAGTGTGGGCATCCACAGCTACCTGAAAATGAGAGCAAGAATAGTCTAAAATCTCCCTTCTCTCAATTGTCAGTCAAGAGTTCCTGTCCCTCGCTGACTGTCCCCTCATTAAGAAATGGCCGCTGCCCCCTCCTCTTTCCCAAGTGGGGAGAGGATGATTGGTCAGTTACTGCTGATTAGTCTCATGTGAGCTAGATTTTAGCATCTCTTGGCAAGTAAGAGCTCTTCCAGGTTCCAGTGGAAGGAGCCCTGAAGGTTATTCTGAAAGTCAATAGAATTTGGAGTGAGAGAGATGACATCGAAACCTCAAATGGGAGCCAGGCAGAGTGAAGGCAATTACAGCAAAGCTAATCATCCCCAGGGCTGCAGAGGGGGCTCCTCCACCAGAGAAATTTTAGGAATTCCATAGCACATCTCCAGGGCCTCCGGAGAGGCCCCATGTACAAGTAGCTTCAACCTGTATATTCTAAGCCAGGCCCCATGGGGGCAGAGTCAGCAGTGATTGAAAAAAACTGTATGCTTAGTATATGAGATGTGTGCTTTACTTATTTATTTCACTAGGGCCTCAAGCCCATTTCCATCAAGAGGCAAATTTAATTCTGCATAATTCTTGCTTGGGGCCATAAGTCAGGCAATCCAGGGAGTGGGTTTTGCATCAGTTTCCGGGATCTGAAGCAGCATCAAAGGTTTACTACTGGGTAAGTGCTCTGTAGGTGCACAGTAACTGTAAGTGCAGTGAGTGCCTCTGTCCCACACAGACATATGCCAGCTATGGCGTCTTGGCCTTGAACTGACCCCTGTGGGTACCAGGGATGGATAGAAATGTTTAAGGGGATGGGGGTATGGGAGTGTTTTTGTGTTTGGCAAACTGCAATCTCCAGACTGCCCTCATCTGCTCCGCAGGCTTGCTTCCTCATTAGACACCCACCTCACAGGTGACTGTCGGAGTGACTTGTGAAGGACAGAAGGGGCAGTCATTCCCACAGGAGTCTGAGAACCCAGCAGAGAACTCAGGAGCCTGGACAGAACCTTGCAAGAGACCCCAGAGCTGGACGGAGGAACCCAGACTCTTATTCCTTCCGTCTCCTCTTTTTGTCTCGTGAGCACCAGAAGGTCCCTCTGAAATGCAAACTTGTTCCTCAAAATGTTAGACTAACTGATGGCCCAATGCTGCTTAACTATAATCTTGAGTTGGTGATCCTAGAAAGATGCCCCAGAAGGGGAGAATTTAGAGGGACCGAAGCATCCCCTTCTCTCATAATACCTCTGTGTTGCTGGCACACTTACCCCTGCCCCAAGGTCATACCAACCCTCCTCACTCTATCCACACTTGTCTGCCTAATCTATATGAGACACCGGGAGCACTACACTTATTCCACCAAGCCATCACCCCGGCCCCCTGGGAGCACTACAGACCAGTGAGTGGAATATATATTTATTATTTAAAAGAGCTCAAGTTATATCACTTACTTGTTGTGTTACTTTTGAATAGGGCATGAACCTGTCTGATTTTGTTTCCTTAGCTAAAGGATGGGTAAAATCATGTTCACTTACCAAGGTTCCTATGAGCATTACGTAAAGAAATATATTCGATGCCCTAGGTACAGTACTTGACCTGCAATAGTTATCTCCATTGTGTCTGTTTTCTCCCTGAGAAACCAAACCAGAGTAAATGACTTCCTCCCAGCTAGAACCTTTCTGACCATAGACAGCAAGAGCTAACTTAAAACTAGTGCTAGCAAAATAGAGATGTGGTTCCTTTATGTAGTTAGGAATCTGGGGACTAGGCTTCTCCCAAAGACTTTACCATCATCATTGCTGCAGCCTTACTGTTCTTTTCTTTTCTTTCCTTTCCTTTCCTTT
>NDGM011122233.1:0-11817 GCA_002564305.1 Octomys mimax
AAAAAAAAGAACCCAAGGAGCTCTCACTTTGAGTATAAGGTTTATTTGAGCCACAGTAAACTTCAAAGGCAAGAGGAAAGGACGACCTCTGGAGTCAGGCAGATTGAAGATTTTGGAACTTCTCCAGAGACCTTCATTCAACTTCTCTATGCTTGGCAACAGACAGCTATTTCTGTGAGCTATCGTAGTGTGGTTTGAGAATGAGAAGATTCAGAGGATGCAGTATAGCCCCTCCACAAAACAAATGCTCAGTGATGTGAGCTATTAAAGGGAAAAGAAAAATTGCAGCTTGCATGGATTATAGAGGAAGTTATATTACTGTATATATTACTGTGTAATACATAGAGGAGGTGTAAGTGAAATATACCATGAATTTTGAAAAAAAATTACAGTAAAAGACACATTACCATTAATTCCCTCAGAATACTCTTCCTGCTTCAAACACCTGTCAGTGTTCTTTCCATTTTCTAAAAGAGCCAGAAGTCCTCCTCATGTCTTCTGGGTTGTGATCCCAGTTACGATGTTTGCTGCTACCGAGTCCCACCCAGGGGCATGATCCTGTGCCCTCACCCACCTTGCTCAAAGAGGCTTGCAGTGTGAGGCTTCTAGCTTTTCCTCAAAATCAAAATGACCATGAGAGGTAAATGTTTTGGATCAGTTCAGGACATCAAGGCAGCCACACTAGTGCAAATAAAATTCACAAATGAGGATTTCCAGAGCTGCTTTGAAAGTGGCAAAAAAGATGGGATAAGTGGGCTCAAAGTTAGGGGGAGTACTAGAAGGGGAATTAATAGTAACGTATTTTAACTATAATAGACTTTTAAAATGCAAACATTACCCATATATTTTGATCCTATCTCATATCACCAGTAGAATATCACAAGAAAGTGAAAATGAAAGTGAAGTATTAATAATCATTGGCTTAGGTTTTGGGAAGCAAATGGTTAATGCTATATTATTGTTGTTGGTTATTGTTTTTGTTAGAGAAGGTGGGGGTGGTGTGTGAGTGTATAACATTCAGAAATTATTGATTTTAACTTTTTTCTGTTTATGGCACATAATTCCTGCAATTAAGTAGAACTAAAATTCTCTTTCATGAAGTAGGAAAAAAGATTCTTGGTGGAGCGTTAATACTAGATCTGGCCCATGAAGCTCTTTGGCGCAGCGGCTGATTTCAAGCGGCAGAAGCCACGGTGTGCCCGGGTAGGAGAGGCAGCTGCGTGAAGGGTGTAGCTGGAGAACTGCCTGGGAAATAAACAAGTTAGCAAATGGCATAGTAAGCTATTATTTGAGTGTTTGTTTTAAAGGGGGGGTGCGGGGAGAGGCGGCCAGATAGCTCAGCAGACTAAAGTGCCTGTTTAGGCAGAGACTAGTGGCCTGATTCAATTCCCAGTGTGCAGGGCCGGACCCGCCCATGGGGTGCGCTGAGAAGGCGATTGAGACTGGCTTGGTGGCACATGCCTATAATTCCAGCACTTGGGAGGCTGAAAACAGGAGAATCTTTACAAGGATGATGTACGTAGTGGGACCCTATAGACCCTGTCCTAAATACAGAAAATAATAAATAATAAATAAAACAAGGCATTTCACGCTCACCAATTATTCTTGGTAATAACTATTTTATTTTGTTCCAGGTGTGAAAAAGGAGCTTAAGATATGTTAGGTAATTTGGAAAAAAAGAAAAGTAAGAAAATAATGGAGAAGCCTGGCATGGTGGCACACACCTGTAATCCCAGCACTCTCGAAGCTGAGGCAGGAGGGTTTCTGAATTTTGAAGCCAGCCTGGGTGATATAGTTAGTTCAGGGACAGTCTGGACAGTACAAGACCCTGTCTCAAAACAAACAGAACAAAACAAGAAAATAGTGGAATCCACTTAGTTTCTGTTTTCACACTGACCATAACTTACTGGACACAATGCAATATATATTTTTTATATTATTTTATTTATTTGTTTGTTTATTTATTTATTTATTTGTATTTTAGGGAAAGGTCTACAGGGTGTGCAGGGTCTCACCAGTAGATCGGACTCGTAGTGATCTGCCTGTTTAGAGCCTCCCAAGAGCTGGGATTACAGGTGCCAGCACGGCAGGCCCTCCCGCGCCTGCTTGCAGGTGCTTTAATCTGATGAGCTATTTGTCCAAACAACATTTTTTTTTTTCAGGAAAACCAAGATGTTTCTTATTTTGACAGAGGTCTACTGCATTACCACAAATACTTAACAGTAGGTTCTGCCAGCAGAGAGAAAGAGAGAGAGTACATCACTCTACCTTAGTCATTTAAATAATTCCCTGTCACTCTGCTTTATAGATGTCCTTATCAAAGCTTCTTTCAGCAGCTGTGTACATTCCCCCTGAAAATTTTCTTAGTAACCAAATCAATTCTTAAAACAGAGGAGCCATAGACACGTATGATGAGACTGAGCAGAAACACTCTTCCGTGAGTTACAGTAGCACAGTGTCCTAAGGGATGTACATCTAAGCTCTCAGACATTCAAGGACCTCGCTGCCTTGCCATTCTGGAATCAATTTGGCCATGTTTGGGCGGTTGTCAAATCTGTGCCAACTGCCTTCATCTATGATTCGTCCCATTCCAATGGCTGATAGTCAAAATCATCTAATTTTAAGAATTGGAGTAGAAACACAGTCAATAGCTATTTAAGGTGGCCATACAAGTAAGGAGACAGTCAGGTGAGGAGGTGAAATGCAGCATGGGGCTACATGCCTCAGTGACCTTGCCAACTTCCCTGTTAGGTTCTCCCCACCCTTTCAAGGACCCAAAGCTCACAAATACTGAACTTGAGAGGATCCCATCAACTGGGTGAAATAGTAAAAAGCAAGAAAATATAAAAAGGAAAGTGATTGTTTCTTATATTTTCCACCTTAAGTCCAGACCTGGTGAACCATGTGTGAATTCCTGTTTCTCCAAGCTCCTATGTCTTATGCGCCAATTCTGTACTCAAGTGAGTTTGAATCCTGCACTATGTATGATACAGAATGTAGGATCTTCTTCACTTCTGACTATCCAGGCATTTTGGAGGTACTTATATGTTCTCTACTTAATCTTTTTCTTCTTATTTTCTATTTCAGCTCAATTCTCCTTGGCCCTTCTCCTTGGCTGTATTTTAGATTCTTAAAGTTTCTTAAATTTTGTAAATGCCAGACATTTTTGGCATATATATATATATATATATATATATATATATATTTCTTTTTCTTCATGAAGATCAAGAAAAAAAATGAGATCAAGTAGAAGAGTTGAAAACTCTGGGCTGAACATCCCCAAGCTTCTCCCAGTATGTTACTCAGGAATCTTCACAGCCACATTTGGGCTGCCCTAGGCTTGCAGAGACTTGGGCCCTACTTGTAGGGCCACCGCTGCCCTCTTGCCACTTATTCCCCCATTTTTTCCATGCATGAGCCTTCCCATCCTGTCTGTCCAGCCTTACCAGAAACTTCATTTTCCCATATTTTATTATGAGTAGCAACTTACCTCTTCATCTCAATTTGTCTATTTCTGGAAATCTTAAATCAAAATGGCTTATCAAATTATATTGGTAATAACTTTCTTCTTGCTTTAATCAGTTTTCTTGCTTTAAACTAACAAGTTCTTTTGTTGAGATAAAATGTATTTAAAAAAAAAACTTTTTGCAGACTACAGAGGGATTTATAATGCATTACACTTAGTAATCAGTGGTCTATCTTCAACAAAATGTATAAACAAAGTGGAGTATTTTAGGTTTTTTTTTTTTTCTGTTAAACAATGCAAACCCAAAGGAATAAAAATCTACTGGAAAAAATCTATTTAAAAGTGCTTTACTCCCTGCCTCTGGGACATGCTGAGTGGGCAACTGAGACTGGGTGTGGTGGGGTGTGCCTGTAATCCCAAGGCTTGGGAGGCTGAAAACAGGAGGATCACTATGAGTCTGCTCTGTGTAGTGAGATCCTGTAGACCCTGTACTAAATACATTAAAATGTGCTTTACTTTTGTTTTAGAACAAAATGTTTGAAGTACTCCAAGGTCTATGTGTTTTAAAATTTGTGTTAAAAAGCTTTTGTACAATTAAATCTTTTCTTGGAGTTTAGCAGTGACACAGTACATGAAAGGGTTTGTAGCTGTATTTGCTATAAGCACATAAGAAGTAAAGGAACAGAAGAAAAATCAGGTGAGAAAGCAGCTCTCCACATAATCCAAGGAGGCCAAAACCCTCACAGAACTGCATTGGGAATTCCCGTTCTGACATAGGAAAGGTCAGACAGAGCAAGTTATTTGAAAAAACGCGGTAAATAGAGAAGCTTGATGTATTTTAGGATGTCATTTCTCATACTCATCTAAAAGGACATTAAAAATGTGTCTTTGTGTGTCCTGAAATGTCTGAGGTTCAACCTGCCCACCTACCCACTGTACACAAGTGTGGAGGCTCAGAGGGCATTGCTCTATGAAAGGAAGATTTTGGGACGTCAGTGGAGCAGCTTTTCTTAAGCACATTCCAAATACACACGGCATCTTGATATTCTGAGCATGAATGCCCCTGCAACCTGATGTTCCTATTGAATTTATAGGTGGATATTATGAATACATGTTAGCTAGTTGGGCATGCAGCTGGGTTAAGGGTTCTTCCAACTATTGATCTCAGCACAATAAAGAAAAAGTGGCGCCACTGGAAATTTGATTTTCATGTGGTGGAAATGTGCTGAATCATCAATTCTAGTTATACCCCATGTGTTTCAGGGACATTTATAAAGCTGTGGGGCTAAATCAAATCAGACTTGGGGAACGTGGAGAAAATGTTTTCTGAAAGTATCAGGAGGTCATCAAGAATGTGACTTGAAAGAGTAGCAATGTGTCAATGAGGTTAGGTAGACCATAAAGATCTTCAAAATCATTTTCAGTGTTCTTCCACTAATTTAATTCCTATAAATTAAATTCAAAATGAATAATCTTAAATTTATTATATAATAGTGACATAAAATAGTTAATGATTCTGAAATCCCTGGCTGGCATTAGAAATAATGAAAATTCCAGGTAAATAAAATATACCCTTTACATATGTATTTACTCTTACAAAACTTAAGGAGTAAAATGATAACTTGATGGTTGAGAATAAACAGATTGTAAAATGCTTCATATGAATAATATTAAGTGAGAGGAATAAATGCTGAGGCATGGGAATCTATAGATGTATGAAATTTTTAAGTGATGTTAGTGTTTTTAGATGGGAAGAGAAAAAATTACTATCAAGATACAAAATATCATAATACAAACACTTAAACACTCAAATTTTTAGATTTTAAACTCTCTATGCCCATGTTATTAGGCAGTAGGTTTGCTTTCTGTACTTCCTTAACTGGTTAAATAATATAAGAATTCCTTCTAGGGTAAAGGAGAAGGCATTTGATGTTGAATCAAGAGATCCATAGAACAGACTTCACTTTTCCATTACCAGACACATGACCTCAGGCATGCCATGTAATTTCCCTCGGTACTTGGGCTAAATGATATTAATAATTACATTTTATTATATGTCAATACTCTGCTAAATATATTTTCTTTGATCATTAATAATTTTCAAATTAAGGATATTCTTATTGATACAGATAAACAAATGAAATTTGGAGATGTTAAGAAAACCACTCATGGTTACAGAGTAAATAAAAGACAGAAATAAGATTTTAATTGAGAGTTATGTATATTTAAACACATGTTCCTAATCAGCATGCTAGGTTGTCTTCCAAAACAAGTGTACATTTTCCAATTAGTTTGGTCGTCTTAACAGCTGTGAATAGGAAGGACACAGAAAGGCTGAGGTTTGATCTTGGTTATTGATGTTTATTAGCTTTGTGAATCAGTAAACAAGTTCCTTAATTCTGTGTGTCTCAATTAGTTTATCTCTAAATGGGTAGATAATAGGGTGTACTGCTTTAGTTATGTGAAACAGTAGTGATGTGTTTAAAAGAATGGAAGATAAATAGGAGGGCAAATATTAGTATTACTAAAGTTTTATTCTAACAAAAAATTTATATAAACTAAGGAAAGTGTGAAAACTGTAATTGGATAAGTCAACACATATTTTTTAATTATGCAATATACTTTACTGACTGTACAATGCTTAAGGAAATGTAGCATTGAAGTTCTCAGACATAACATATGTTTTTACCAGCAGTCATTCCACTGAAGGCACATACGGGTCTACCTAGAATATCCTTTTAAATCTTCAGTGGCCTAAAGTAATTTAAACTTCTGGTAAAAATGCAGATTCTCCTGGAATATATTTACTTAGAGAAACTGTTGACTATGAAATTGTGCTTACTTGTATGTTTTATTATATATAAGTATAATGCTAGATAAAGCATGCATTTTGTCATTGGGAGAAATAGCAAGTGATTAATACTTTGTATTTTGTTATTTATTATGATTTTTAAGTTTATTCCTTTTTCTAGATTTAAAATTATGTCTCTTTATTCATTATGATTTTTCCCCTGTGGCTTAGATGGGACATTTTAATATTTCATGGAAATATATATATATATATATATATATATATATAATCTCAAACAACATGAAGCTTTAAAACCATAATTTGAATTTGGAACTTAAGTAGTATGACAATTATAGCCTAAAATGCTGAAAAGTCTACTGTATTCTCTTGTATGGAGATAAGTTTTTACTTAAAATCAACAAATTAGTCCTTTAACAGGTGACATTATTCACATAGGCGTTGCTTAGTTATGATTTGCAGGTCAAATTTTGGATGCTTTGAGAAGCATACAATGACAAACCTCATAGAATCCTAAAATATCCTCTGATGCTCACACATCTGACCTCTGTAACTTAACTGAGATAAAATCAAGTGAAGAATCTATGGGTTTACTCAGGGTCACAACTTGAAATGGAGGTATTTCTCTGGAAATTCCAACTGGAACAAATCCTAGAAAATCACTAATATCCTACAGATAATCATAGATTAAATATTTTATGAGGATATAAAGAAAAAATGTAACAAATATTTCTTCCTTATTCCTAGATTTCTTTTTTTTTCCTTATCTCACAGCAACCCAACTTCTATTTGTAGACAATCAGGTCCATTGGCAATAGAACTCAGAAGATAGTCCCTTCCTCATCCTTCTGTAGGTAGAATGTATTCTTCTACTTCATGGATGGTGGGCATGATCTGTGGACTTAATTTAGTCAGAATATGTCATAAGACATAGCCCAAGTAAAGACTTGACATGTGTTTCTTCAATGCACTCAACTCTCAGGCTTTAGCCATTGCTCTGAAAGCAATGTGAGTTTGGAAGGCCACATGTGTCACAGCAATGAAAGACATTTTAAATAGAGCTATGTTTGGTGATTTTCCTTTGTTTTGGACCACATTGTTTCACTACATGAGGTTTGCAATCAATCTTCTTTGGCATTGGGTACAAGTACATAATAGAGCTTGTTTTCATTTTTAATCTCCTTTCCCTTACCTCTCTCCTCTCTCATCCTCTGGCTGCTCTTTGAAGTTTTTGCTAATTAGACCAATGCAGACAATATGTATATCCATAGCTTGAACTAGAGCTACCTCAGTTTACTCAAAAGCTTGTAATAAAACAGTGTTTATTGTTGCATTTCTCTGAGTTTTGGTGTGTTCTTGCTTTTCAGGAAGAGCAAACAGATAAAATTGGAGTGGCACAGTGCTCCTGGGGTTCCAGGATTCTGGGGCTGGCATGGCATGTAGTACCATGGATATTTTATAACAAGACAAGTTGCTTCATCGGTAAAACCTTCATTAATTAATTATTTCTTTCATAAATTGTTATTGAAAACCTCAATTTACAAAACATTGGAGACAAAAAATGAATGCCTTTTTTGTTTCTCAGATGTCTCAATTTTAAAGTAATTGAAGAAACAGAACCAAAATAACTTCAACAAGTGAAGTAATTATAATAAAACATTATATATTGTATTTAAAAATTCAAGGAAGTACTTGGAAGGGAAAACAAGGCAGAATACTTTCAAGAGAATCAAAGCTTCATAGTATCCGTAAGTGATATGAAGTGGTCTTGCACGGCAGGAAATAAACACACACAACATGTTTTTCCTCCATGAAGTTTTGTTTTCTTTCTCTTGGCTATAATAACCTCAGGTCAACTAGCACCTCAGAGTTTGATGACCCTTTACTTAATGTATGTCAGAAGGTCAGTATTAGCTTGATACTACATTGCCATACCCACGAAATCCTCTTCACCTTGTATCATCATCAAGGCATTGTATAATCGTGTATTACCCCAAGATGTTTGAGTGTAGTTCAAGATATTTTAAGAGAGATACACATTTGGATATTTTTGAAATGTGCTGTTATAGTTATTTTAGTATTTGTTCGATAAACCTCTTATTGATTAAAATTTGTCATCATGTATTAGATTTCTATTACTATGACATTGTATTGAGATAATTTATAAGGAGGAGCAATGTATTTTGACATATGATTGCAAGGGTTTAACCATGGTTGCTTCACCCCATCACTTTTGGGTATGTGGTGAGTTTGAATACTATGGTGATAAACTGGCTAGAGCAAGGCTTCTTACTTCAGAAAGGTGAGAAAGCACAGAGTCAGTGTCCAAATATCTTGTTGAAGATAAAACCTTCAATAATCTGGCTACCTTAAATTAGTACCACAGGCTTGCATACACCAAATGGGCTTTGGGGAAACATTTAATATCAAATCCATAACACATGCCTCTTGTGTATTGTCATACTAGAAAATAAATTTATTTTAATTTTCATTTTTGCCTGGTGTTGCATGCTTATATCTGACAATCTAAAAATTAATTTAATGACAACTGTATGCAATACAATTGTTGAATCCCTACCACCATCTTATTTAGTGAAATTCTGTGTTATTTCTAATGTTTTCCAACTATTTTTATATTCTTTGAAAAATAAAAAGTAGGCCCAATGTTTCCCATCTTGACAGTTCCAGAATTGCTCAAAATTCAAATTTAGAGTCTCCTATGAGATGTAGAAAATTCTTAGCTGTGAACTCATATAATTTGTTTTTTTAAAAAGATTGAGTCTTTAAATTTGGGGGTGGATTCTTTTCAGTTTTTTATGTTGAATATTTCTGTTCTTTGAGAGCGATAGACTATAAAATTTTCCCCACTTTGTGAGTTGTCTTTGTGCTGTGTTGTACTTCAGTGCAAAAGATTTTAATAAGATGAAATCTCAGTGGTTGATTCTTTGAAATATTTCTTGTGTGGTCATTTTTTTATTGTTGTCCATGAAGTATTTTCCCATACCTATATCTTCAAGAGTTCTACCTGTTCTCTTTTCCAGCAGATTTATTGTTTCTGTTTTAATATTTAGATCTTTGATCTATTTTTCTTTCAGTAGAGTGCCTGGTGATGCAAATTGGTCTAGCTTTATTTTTTTATGTATTTAGTACAGGGTCTGTAAGGTCTCATTACATAGATCAGACACATAGTGAGTCTCTTCTTTTCAGCCTCCCAAGCTCTGGGATTACAAGCATATACCACCACACCCAGTCTCAATTGCTATCTCAGTGCATACTGGGGGCAGGGCTGGCATGGCACATCGGGAATAGAACCTGGGTCTCTGTGCACTGACTAAGCAGACACTTTAGTACACTGAGCTATTTGGCTGGCCCTGAGATTGGTCTAGTTTTAGTCTTTGGTATGTGGAAACCAGTTTTTCCAGCATCATTTATTAAAGAGAATATCTTCCTTTCAGTGAATTTGTTTGGTCCTTTTGTCAAACATTAGGAGGCTGAATGTGTTTGGTCTTGTTTCTGCATCTTCTGTTCCATTGATCATTTTCTCAGGTCTCTTTTACTTTTCCCCTAGTACCATGCTGTTTTATCACAGTAGCTCCATAGTATAATTTCAAGTCAAGGATTATGATATCCCCTGCCTTACCTTTGTTGGTAAGAATTGTTTTTGCTATACTAGTTCTTTTCTATTTCCAAACAGAAGAACTTAAAAAAAATCTCTCAAATTTAAAGACTCTATATGAAAATGGGCAATTAAGATGAATATACACTTCTCAGGGTGCAAAAGTAAAAAAGGCAAATAGACACATAAAAATAATGTTCAGCATCACTGGCCATTTGAGGGATGCAAATTAAAACAATACCGAAATTTCATATCACTCAAGAAAGAATGAACTTTATCAAGAAGTCAACCAGTAACTAATGCTGGAGTGACTGTGGGAAAAAGGAACACTTTTCCACTGTTGGTGGAAGTATAGACTGGTGTAACCAATGTGAAAATTAGTGTGAAGATTCCTCAAGAAACGGAAACTTTGGACTCCTTTTGACCCAGCTATTCCCCTTCTTGATATCTTCTCATGAAAATTAAAAGCATCATAAATAAAATAAATTCTGGGAAATCAGTTCTGTAGGATACTTTCTAAGGTCTCTCATAGAAAAAAATCATTAAATCTTTGATGGGTTGTGTATTGTTAATTCCTAAGATGCCATCATATCATTTTCCTGATGGAAAATATTTGATATATTTTTAATGCTAATATCTTCAGCAATTACAGCTTCTTAGATATAAATTTAAAGCTATGTCTTTTATAGTTTAACTATAAAGTATTTATGCTTCAACTCTTCTTTGCTTATAATTCTGACTGTAAATCTAGCTATGAGAAGACAGCAATACCTGTGTCATTGCCTTAGTGCTGAGCTGCCTTGAAAATTGCCTGCCAGATTAATTGGTACATAATCCTTAAACTCAGCCTCCTTCAAAGTTTGAGGTCATGGACCAAAATAGAGAGAAGTTATTTGCCAACATGTAGCACAAATATCCTGCAGTACAATTCCCAGTAGAGTCTTTATTTACATTTGAAACCTCGTGAGCATGGAGTTTACAGATTTCATTCTTATTGGGACAATGGTCTTTTCATTTAAAGTCATAATTATCTCATCGATCACATTCCTCTGTGACCCCATAATCTCCTTGATCAGAAAATTTGGGACAAAACTGAATTACATGAGCTTACAGTACAGGGTCTACTATGTCCTGAGTCCTCATTGACCTTGAAAGACTAGGGCCAAAATGTTGGCTGTCCTTGGAGCCCTTCTTTTTCTCTAATTTTTGGCCTGCAAACTTAGGTTGTTAGCCCTCCAGAAGAGAAGCATATTATTGCCCTACAACATATGTAGGTGGGTTTAACCTCACTATCTGAGTGAATATCAAACATTTTAGGCATAAGATGGAACATCTTTAAAAAAAATTACTTGAGAAATAGTCTGGCCATAATTGGTAAGTCATGACAAGCAGTACATATTTAGAAGACCAGAATGACAGGCATTCCAAGCATGACCCCACTATTATACATTGCTATCTTCAGTGCAGTTGCTAAGTTCACATGTATCAGCCTATATAGTTAGTCAGGGTGAGAATCCCACCAAGTAACAGCTAGTTTCAACAAGCTGCTTATAGTTCTCAGGATCACTGTCTTATCCATCTTGTACATATAAATGTGTGGCTTTGCCCCTGTCATGTTTCTTAGCTTTTCTCCTTGCCCTCTTTTCATTGTCTAATCCTCAAGTTCTCACTTTCTTTTTGATTTGTTATACCTTTGTATTTGTATTTCTTCTTTTGAGTTCTTATATTAGGGTGACTATATGATATTTACACGTGTGGGTCGACAATGTAGTGTGTGCCTAATGAGAGTTACATGGAGAGAAAAACATTCTTTCAAGCTTTCACAGAAAGCAAATTGGTCAAGCAATGGCCGTGAGTCATCCACAAGGTTGACACTGACAAAGGATCTACAAAGTGTGGTACAGGGTTTTGGGATAAGTCCTGAGG
>NDGM011122234.1:0-10100 GCA_002564305.1 Octomys mimax
TGAAACTGTCCTAGCGATTTGTTTTGAAACTGTCTAATTGCTATTTGTTTATCAATAAAATTAAGAGAAAAAAAATTAAAAAAATACTAAAAAAAAAAGAATTAGACACAACACGAATTGCAAGCCTTTCCCATGCCATTTTACAGAAGCTGAAGTCTGGATTTTATCTGCTTAGGAGTGCAGCGGACAGTTTGCCTGTGGGGGCGCCGGAGGGTGTGTAGCGAAAGTAACGCAACTTGGGCTGTTCTCTAAGAAATGGCGAGCTTACAGTTGGAAAACTGAGGACTCAAAGACAGCTGATCTAGACAGCAGAAAGTGAGGGCCTACTTCCGGGCGGGTGGGCGGGGGATAAGTGGAGCTCGAGCCGCATTTCAGCACCTGGAGCTTGGTGGTCTTCAGTCCGTTCAAGGAAGCAGTAACACACACAACACATGATTACCGAGCTCCTTTTCACCAACATGGATCAGGACTGAGATCCGAACGTGAGAAGAAGCTCACCTTGGCTTGACCAGCTTTTCATGCTGATCACTTTTGAAAATAACAAATACAACCTGAATAAGCCAAATAAATACATACTGACTTGCGCTTTAATAGGACCAAACCCAAAGGCCTCCTTCACGTTGGATACAAACCTAAGAAGCATGACAGAATCTTCTTTTACTTCCTTGTCCTGCAACCAGATAACACTGTAGTTGATGCCCAGCTTTTGAATGAAAAAATTTCCATAAAGTGTACACTGAAATTGGCATCTTTTATCATCTTTTAACATAACTGAGTAGCATCTCCTTCTCTCAAGATATCCGTCCCTCTCTCTCTTGCCTGGAATTTGGCAGTGGAGAAGTCAAGGAGATCTTTGTGATTGCTTTTGCATTTGATTTCTAAACACTGAAACAAACTACTGACAAAGAAGGTGACAATCTGAGTGGAAAGATATGCTGTAGGCCTCACACGCTTTTAGTGAAAAGGGATTATTTCCAAAAGCACCAAAAAATCAACATTAACCTGATAGTAAGCTCATTTAGAAGACTACTCATTTGTTTAAAAAACTCTTCCTGGGTAAAAGATATATACAATTTTCTATACAAAAAATACATCTTTTCTGTAAACTGGTATGTGTTTAGCACACTCCATGGGGGAAGCAAGTTAGAGACTCAGCTACTCATCTGATCAGCTATTAGAGAAACATGTCAGATGGGAAGAAACACCCATATATTGTAGTGTCTACACAGAAATTCACTGTAAAAAAGTACAAAATAAAAATAAACAACTGAGGGGAGAACTATGCTTAAGTAGTGATGGACACATGGACTATAAATGCAATTGTGTTCACTCCTAACCAAGAACCACCCAGAAACCAGCGCCACCACACCCTGGAGGCTGCCCGAGTCCGTGTTGCCCCCGAAGTTCCTCCTGAACTGGGGAAATTCTTGTCGGCCCGGACGCCATGAGAAGTCTGTGATTCTCTTCACGGTGGGAGGCTTGAGGCTGAAAGGAACATCAGACGAAATTTTAGAAACTGGCTTTGCATTAGCAAGGAAATCAAGAAGGCATAATCTTGAAAGGTTCCTGCCAGAAGCACAGGTGCTACAGAAAGGACAGACATCTTCAAGAGGAGGCCACCCGCAGTGGCTTTATTTGTATCATCTAATTATGGGTTTTCTTTTCTTTCTTTTTTTATGTATTTGGAATGGGGTCTGGTCTCATTATGCAGCTCATACTTATAGTGATCCTCCTGTTTTCAGCCTTCCAAGCACTGGGATTGGGTCGGCCAAATAGCTCAGCAGATTAAAGTGCCTGCTTAGACAGATAGAGGGGCTGGGGGCTTGATCCCCGGCCTGCCATGCTGGGCCCTGCTCCAGGGTGCTGAGATAGTGAGGTGATCGAGATTGGGTGTGGTGGTGAGAGCCTATAATCTCAGCACTTGGGAGGCTGTAAACAGGAGGATCACTTGAATCCGGTCTACATAGTGAGATCTTGTAGACCCTGTACAAAAATACAAAAAAAGTGCTATTCAAGCCCTGGGATTACAGGCATGCGCCGCCACACCTAGACTCCATTGCCGGCTCAGTACACCAGGGGGCATGGCTGGCGTGGCATAGGGTACCAGGGATTGAACCCTGGCCCCTGCTGCTTACCTAAGTAATTGCTTAGTCTGCTGAGCTATAGCACTGACCCTAAAACAATGTTTTAAAGTATAAAATTTCCCCCCAATTTTTAAGCTCATAATATTCAAGATACATAGATAACCAGTACCCTATTTTTTATAACTCAGTCATGTTAGTTATTATATATGTGTAAAATCATACTGTATAATGAATACGTTAACCTAGAATTTCCACTTGCTAGAAGTAGCTACATTCTAATACTAAAAGCTATGATTCGGGGCCGGGGAGATGGCTCAGTGGAATAAGTGCTTCCCAGGCAAGCACAAGGGCCTGAGTTCAATCCCCAGTTCCGCAATAAAAAAAAAAAAGCTATGATTCTATAAATGGTTTTACATGCAAGCATGAAACTTACCTCAAGCCATTTTGACATCAGCTATCAGTAGATGCACTAGAAAACAAAAACACACAGAAAGGTAATGCCTCCGGGGGCTGTGGACGGCCTCAGCAGGCAGAGGACTAAAGGCAGCAGGTAAATGCAGACAGCACCTCTGCACATTCATCGGAAAAAAATTTTGTCAGTAAAACTAGTTCTTGCAGCTTCTGTTTGTCTTGCTTTTAGAAGGAGAACGAGGATTCCAGAGATGCGCACTGTGACGTGTGGAACTGCGTATGGTCACAATCTAAGGTTATAAATGGAAAAAGGCACTAAAGCTATGTGTCCAACACCTAGACTAGCAGGAGCCAGACAGCAGCAGCAAGTGGAGAACGGGCCTGCGCCGCTTTCTAAAGTCTGCTGCTAGGACCAGGGCACAGAAGCAGCTGGAAGTGCTCCAGGGACCTCGTCACGCGGCACGTGCACGGGTTGAGCCCAGACTGCGCGTGTTTGCAGAGTGGTGCTCTGGCTAAGGATCAACAGCAGCTCTGCTGTCCCCCAAAGCTCCCGTGCAATCGTGGCCTTGGCAGCCAAGGCCCGTGGCTGGTGGGGGTTCTGGCAGGGAAGTGTGAAGCGTTGGCTTCGGCACAGTTCCCCAACTAAAGACTCAGAGTGGACCTCAGCCCCTTGAGCCTGAGGCTGCCCTGCAGCGGCGCCCTGCCAGGAGACCTGAGGGCAGGGACACTGAATGCCAGGACACCCAAGCTGCTGTAGGGCAGGCGATCCTCTGAAGGGATTTGGTAGTGGGAAAATAATCATTCATACGTGGTGCCGTGAGCCTCCTCTCTCCCTCATGCCTTTAGAAAAGACACTTTTCCAAAGGGACTGAGGGGCTGTGGGTGTAGGGTGCAGGATGCACAGCTCCATATCCTACTCCAGCCCAAAGCACTGTGAGGACAGCAGGGCTCACGCCACCTCCAAAGAACAACTGCATCTGC
Organism: Octomys mimax; assembly: GCA_002564305.1. Taxonomy (NCBI): domain Eukaryota; kingdom Metazoa; phylum Chordata; class Mammalia; order Rodentia; family Octodontidae; genus Octomys; species Octomys mimax. Next base: position 3,477 of record NDGM011122234.1, read on the forward strand.
CTTCTAAGGCAGGGCACTGACACACAGCTGCGCCCCTGGGTCTTCTGCTGCCCAGCCATGCTTCTCCCGGGGGCTTCCATACAGTCTGCCCCCACCCCCTCCTGGAAAAGGGGGTGCTTTGGAGAACCGAGAGGCAGGAAACAAGCAACATAAACCAACCCAAGCAACTGAAACCAATTCTTCAAACTTTTGATGTGACAGGGACCGGGAGCCCTCAGAATGGGGCCTACTTCTTCAGGCCATGGGATGCTAAAGGGGGCTGAGACATGACAACCATGATGTGTTTCTCCCAGAGCAGATGCCACACACTGGTGATGGCCTTTGTTGAGCGAGGTTGGGCTCACTCTTGAGGTCTCCATCACCATGCACTCTGGGGAACCTGAACCCAGGTGGTGGCCAGAGGACGCATCTGTTGAGTCACTGAGGCACTTTGCCTTTAGGTAAAAAGAAACCTCACCCCCACTCCACCCGAAGCCTGAAGCATCATGCAGGCCAGGGGCTCCCAGAACTTTTTACTGAGTCCATGTGGCCAGAGCATGCACTGAGAAGGGCCTGTCATTCCCTTCGTGTTCCCTGGGATCCACCTGCTCCCTCCTGCTGCAGGAGTTCTCCATCAAGGACCCAGGCTTTGGAAGGTCTGTCTGGACCTCTGCTTTCTTGCACAACTGCAGGCCTCCTAGAAATCAGGTACCTGGACTTCACCTCAGCAGTGCTGAAGACACCCTACAGCACCCTCCAACCCACACCTGTCCCTCTCTTCAGTGTCCTCCAAGAAGCCTCAATTGTAAAGGCAATCTGACAACTTGTAACTAGATATTGGATTCAAGGACTGGCCAAAACCGACCAGGCAGGTCCTATCATTATAAAACAACAAAGCCTGGCTAGCCTTGGCATTCCAGCACCCGCTGCAGACCTCAGGACAAATGTAACTCAGCCGGGCGGTGCATCTTGTTAGCTCGTTCCAGAAAACTTATCACCTAGAATCAGCCCGGCTCAGTCTTAGACAATGATTAGTTCTGCTCACCCCAGCCCTGACCTCCCTGTTATATGACAGTAACCCTTTGATTAACTTGCTTGAAATAAATCTGCTTAGCAATATACGACAAGACAATGCCTAACGAATTGCAGAAAATCCTGTTGTCTGCCTCTTGTACTTCCTGCTAACAACCTAGGTAAGTGACTGTTTAGCCCCAAGATGGGGCTGGTGATTTGGAGCTCAGATTCCCTCTAGTCCACTAGCATAGATAAAGCTGTTTGCCTCCAAAATTTCCCTGGTGCTGGTGTCTTCTGACACAGCCCTCACTGATTCATAACACAATGACATTTCTTGCTATGACATCTAGAGACTTCACCGCTAGGGACAAGCATTGGAAGCCAGTTCAGCCAAGTCCTACGAGAACTTGGAGACTGTACAGGTACTGAAGAGCCCTTTCATCTTCAAAATTTCAGTCCATAGATCAAAGTAACCCTGCAGTTGTGCCACCTCATGACAAGGTAGGTCAGTACATGACGTAGGCTGTGGTACTACCGACCCTCCCTGGAGCGGCTTGTCCCGGGTCAGTCTCACAACACAGCACTCCAGCAGCCACGTCTAGTGTACTGCGAGAAGCAAGGGAGAGGAGGTCCATTTGCCATCCAGAGCATCATCGTCTCTGTTTTTGACTATCACCATTTCTGTTGTAGCCTGAACATTTTTGGTCCTCTCAAATTCATAAACTGAGGTCCTTAGCACCCAGATGATGGCGGTAGGAGGTAGGGACCTTGGGGAGGTGACTGAGAGCTGGCTTGGTGCTTCCACCATGAGGACATGGTGGGCAGAAGCTTCCATGAGAAAGACAGCCCTCACCAGACACCGAACCCGACAGCATGATGACTGTCACTTCCTCACTTCCAGAAATGCAAGAAAGTAATTTCTGTCACTTACCAGCCATCGAGTTTATACTATTTTGTTATAGCAGCCCAAGACAGTAAGACAACGTCATATTTCCTAAATGTCTCATTGAGAGTAGTTCTGAACTGCTTCTAATGCTCAAGTTGCAAGTTAGGAAAAATCTTTTACTCTTCTGAAAAGACAAAATGTCATTACCTTTCTGGTTCTGTTTCTTTCACTTGAGAAAGATACGACATCAGCTGTTACTAAAGAACCCTGCCTAAGATGCAGCCCCCTGGGCTGGGAGACTCTATTAAAAACCCCTGGGGGAGCCCAAACTTCAAGGTTTCCACTTTGACCATTCTGGTGACCATGCAGAATGGGAGACTGCTAGGACAAAGTGATCACCCTAGTACTGATGCTGGACTCACAGCTTTGCACCTGCTTGAGATGTCCCTGGTGGAAGGGATGTCAAAGGACATTGGGACCATGGGGAGGACAGGGGGAGGACCACACAGTCCAAAGAAGATGGCTTCCTGCTGGGCTCTGGACCTCCTGTTTCCACCTCATCTCAATACATAGGTTCCTGGTTGACACATGTTTCTCGAGTTCTGGTGGAGCCCTGGAAGAAGACACCTGGCAGGTAATATTCAGAATTACCTGGTAAAGATCCAGAACCACAGAAAGCTCTTTGATTTCAGAATGTGTAAATTCATAAAGAGTTTGGTGGAAAGGTTGGAGCTCTTTTTCTGTTTGATTATAGTTAATTTACTAGAAGGAAACAGGGAAAGGAAGAAAGGAGGAAAAAAGGGGTAGGTGTGGAAAACTAGAAGTACCTAAGTTTATTTAATGCAGAAATGCTAAATCAAAGATGTGCATGCATTTAATCCGTGCTGATTTAGATGAGCCTCACATAGCATTGTAAGATGCAAGCAACTGTTGTACAATTCCCTTACAAAGAAATCCATTAAAAATGCAAACATAGGGCATCGCGCAATGCTAGGTAAAGGGGCTGGAGATGGCCCAAGTGAAAGTCCTGCAGGCAGGGACACATGAGGGGTCGGCAGCATGCAAAGGGCTCAGGGTCATATGACAGGGGACAAGCAGGTTCATCACAAGACAGGCATGCATTTCCAGGCTTCAAGTTACCTTGTCATAATGGGGTTGTGTACACCGTATAAATGATCTTTATGATAACCATTATTACCATTTTCCATACTGTAACAAAAATAAATATACCAAAAACAACATGTTACCTCTACGATGAAATGCTTACACCACAGAACACAAAGACAATGTAATGGTCATGAGAAGCACATGATGGTATGCTAAATCCGCCAAGGTCAAAAGATATACATGTATTTCACTCCTTTTAGAGAGAATTAAGATGGAAAAGACTACTTTATAGATTAATAAAGTTAACGTATAAAATGCTCATTCCTTCATGTTTCTTAAGTACCTTCTATGTGCTGGTTCTCATTTTAAGAGGCGTCATAATTTAATTTGGATATGTCTAGCATTTTTAATACAAGTAAGATGTTATTCGTTTCACTTAAAACTTTGTTATATAATAACAGAAGCCTCCCCCATCCCATCTTCAGAGAGTTTTAAAAAAGGCTTACTTTTTCATGGGTAGAATTTCACCACTATAAAATACAAAAGGGGGAAATAGAATTACTTATTTTCTGGTTATTATTCAAGCTCAACAACTGTATCCCCGACATTTTTACTCCAGGACGGATGCTGACAGTGCGCATTCTAGAGAAAAACACGGTGAGGAGATGAGAGACGTGGCAATGAGACACGGAGGCTACCACATACACGTGAAGGTGGGCTACAGAGCCAACGGAAAAGTAGCGACAACAGTTATCATAAAGTAAAATGCCAAGTCCCCGAGAGAGTGGAACTGCGAATAAGAAAAAGAAGGCTGGTTAAACACACAGATCAAGCAAGAGAAAGGAAACTGTTACGGCAAGCACAAGAAAACCAGTATAAGATATAAACTAACCAGCCAACACACCAAAAAGGAATGACCCACCATTTAAAGAGAAAGCCAAGCTCAGGCTCGTGGGAGCTTATCTTTGGCAGTTCTTGGAAAACAGCACTACTTAGAAAATGGTCCCCCAGCCACCAGGAGAAGAAGACACTGAGCTACTCACTCGTCATACACGTCCTCGGAGTCCATCCGGCGGTAGTACTTGGCCAGCTTCACGGCGAAGATTATGGCTGGAAGTAATAACACAGTAGCTTGTCCGAGGCCAAACCAAAATAAATTCTGGGAGACAAAAAAAAAATAATCCAGAGAATTAAATGCTTGAAGACAGGATGTGTAAGACAACAGCTATCTGGGGAGAAATTTTTTTTTGCAATTTTTTACATGAGTTTTTAATTTTGTTCTTTAAACTCATTAGTGGACCTAACACAAATAGCCACTGTGAAATGTTGAGTTGTTACACTGAGTTAGAATCCAGTTATTCTCCTGGAAACCTTGGCAGATCCTGTTATCATTTTCCAGAAGAGTCAGCGGGGAAGCCAGGATTCAGTCTGGTAGCCTCCAGAGTAGCTTCTGTCCACACACTCCGTGCCAGCCCCTGCTGCCTGGCTGTCTGACTGGGAGTCTGGCAGCTCGACATGTCCAAGCTGAGGGCCCTCTTAGAAGGGGTGATCTTTCTGATGGCATCTGTATCTGCACACTTGGGACAGTGGCATCTTTCATTCTGACAAAGACAGAGCACATACTAGGGTCTCAAGGAATGCGCCCTGTGTAACCTATTCTGAAGGTTGCCTGCGGTTGAATTCAACCATGTTTGGTCTTAAAAAAAAAATGCTAAAAGTATTCTTTATAAAATAGTTGCTGATATTTGTGACTCAAATCTCATACATGAACCTAGACTTACATCCAGATAACGAAAAATCTGAAGTTTCATTTCATGACACTGGGCCCTGCTCCCATAGAGCAATGGCCAGACAAGGGTAGCCGAGTAGTAGTTCTTCTTTTAAGGGGATCTGGCCCTAGGTTTGGCATAGTCCGTGTCACTAACGTGTGCAGGATGATATTCAAATATATTTAAATTTCTTCACCTCCCCAAACAATCAGAGCAGCTTTGTATACAATACCACCCTGTGGGTCCCCTGGAGGCTGAACATTGCAGGTCCTGCTCAGCCTGCCTTGCACACCTACAACCTCTAGATGCCTGTAGAAGCTCACATCTGATCTGCTTGGGCGAAGCTGCAGCAACACCCCACGCCACCCCACCAGCCACCACTGCGCAGAATATAGCTGGGCCATACCAGCGGCCACCCGATTGCTCCTGGCTCGGCCCTAATACCTGCTTTGTTCCTGGCTAAGTCTACTTTCGCAACTTGGTGGCCCCTCTCTGACCTCTAATTTCACATAAATGCACTCTTTCTCCCTGTTCTTTGACTAGAAGATCTGTTATATTTCTAATCTTGTTCAGAGAGATCGTAGAGTTTTATGGCCTTCTTCTTTTTCCAGAAGCTGCCTCAATCCTCTGGGTCTCCTTCAAGGTATAAAAGAAGCACATTAGCTGGCCTGTGATTTATTCTGTTGCTGAAGTGGATGCCCAGCGCGTTTCCTCATTCTTTCAGCCACCTGCTATAAAGCCCTGCCTGTCACCTCCCCTGCAGCCTCCAGGCCACCTGCTTGCTGTGAGGCATCTGAGGTTGGGCGACTTGACTGGTTGGGGTGGAGGGTGGACATAGGGAGAGATCAGTCAGTTTAGAATCAAGCAAGTGAACTCAGGACTCCGCCGGAGGCTTCAAACCACAGTGGGAGCTGCCAAGAAGAAGACAAAATGGGGAAGAGGCTGCCAGAGGAGAAGCAGCTGGGAAGCCAGGGCCCCGGATGTGCACAGCTTGGAGCATGAAGGATCATCTCTATCAGGCACACAAGTCCACCCAGCAGCCAGATGGACATGGGAGTGAGGACAGGGCAAGCAACACAACATGGTGCACAGGGACAGATGGCAGTGTGGTCACCCACGCACGTGATGCTCCCTGCCACGAGACTGTCCCATGAGGGACACCATGGCAGCGTGTCCTGTACTCGTGGGGCTCAGATCTAGCGAGTGCTACAGGAAACAGAGTCACATACATATGTAATCCAACCGCGACAACACGGCTACCCGAAGAGCGGAACGTTCTATGGGGATGGGCGAAGGAAGGCCTGCAGCTTGGAGGACCAGAGCATCCTTCCTGGAGAAAAGGGCTGTGCTGAGGCCCGAACACCCACTGGGCAAGCAGCAATACCGACCACTTGCTGAGCGTGCGAATGTATCAGGCACGGTGCGGACAGTCTGTACAATCTCACCGGCCTCTCACGACAGCCCCACACGGGTGAGGAAGCTCCGAAAATTTCAGTTGTTTTTCAAAGTCGGAGTTCAGAGAGCAGAGAAGTGGAGCTTGAATTTAGAGTGTGTTACAAAATCTGGGGAAGTTGGGGGAGGGGACAGGGTGAAGGGATGGCGAGAGACAGAAGAGGAGAGCGAGCCCTGCGGAGGCCTAGCGGGAGGACGGGGAAGAAATGAAAGGAAACAAGGACGTGGGTGCATAGGGAGAAAGGGGGGCAACAGCCGCAAGTGAGGCGCGATGGTCGGGCAGCCAGGCAGGCGGAGCTAGAGCAGCCCACTAAGGGAGCAGGCCTTTATCCTGAAGCTGTGGGAAGCCACTGAGACACTAGGGGGAGCTAGTGAGGAACCCGTTCGAGGCGAGTCCTGAGGAAAGATCTGTACTAA
>NDGM011122243.1:0-10089 GCA_002564305.1 Octomys mimax
TTTTTTTTTTTTACAAAAATCAAGGTTTTTATTACCATCATTTAATACAAGAGAAAATTGAGGTTTGGTATTTAGATGTGGATTGATCTTAGCAAAATAGAACTAAAGGTATATCTTTTGGTTGTCTGTTTTATATTTGCTTTTCATATAACTTTCAAAACTTTAATAAGTTATTTCAGATATAAGCAATGAGATGCTAGTAGAATTTTTCAGACATATTTTAGATCTTTTGTATTAGGATCAGCTGGAAACTCATCACTAAGCTAAAATTAATTACAGTTCAGCATATTGAGATTTTGCCTTCTCTTCTGTCTTTCCCACAATTTCTACCCCTTATGCTTATCCATTTTGCTAGAAGGCAGGAGTCTAGCATTGTTTTTCATGAAATGCAAATTGTGCCTTCCACATTTGACTCTAACCCCTCTGGAGACAAAAGGAGGGGGAGCCTTTTTTTTTTTCTGTATTTTTAAGGCAGAGTCTGCAGGGTCTACAGGGTCTCACTACGTAGATCAGATTCATGGTGATGCTCCTATTTTCAGCCTCCCAAGCACTGGGATTACAGGCATGTGCCACCACGCCCAGTGTCAATCATAGCCTCAGTGTGCCTCAGGGGCAGGGCTGGCAGGGCAGGCCAAGGATCGAACCCAGCTCTGCGCACTCTGCCTAAACAGGCACTTTAGTGCACTGAGCTATCAGGCCTGCCCTGGGGGAGTCTTCTGTGAAGCAGCTATTGACATGAGTCAGATTGAAGAGCCATCCCAACATCTCCATTTCAATGGTAAGTCAGTGCATTAATGTTCAAGAAGAGACGAGGGAAGCAATTTAACAGGGAGACTGATGCAGTGCTTCAAGAGATAGTTTTGTTTTCATAAAAATGAGTACCAGGTATATGTTAGGTACAACTTATACTCTTTCTCCTATTGAAAAAGGCATGAAGAATAAAATGCTGCAGGAAATCTCATTTCAAAGGAGAATAATTCTAATCAAATTGATCAGTATATTTTTATTGTATTCTTACTGGATAATGGGCATTTTCTATTAACTCACCCTTAAAGCACTCACTTCACCATGTATTCATATATGTGTAAGACAGAATCTGAATATCAGAAGCATATTAATGTGAGTGGTGGGAGCGTCCCAGTTTCTGACCTCTAGCTGGATTCTTTCTCCTCTTGAAATTGTGGAACCAAGAAAAGTGACTCAGTGCAGAAGGAAGACTTAGCCTGAGCCAAAAAATGGGAGAAGCTTCAAAGCAGGGCTCACAAATCAGCTTCTCCCTTGTTAGGATTTGGAATGTAGTAGAAACATGACAGGAAGGGCAAAGTGTTCGAGGGAAGAATATTCATGTCCTTTCTAGAAAGAGTTTAGATTTTCCAGGAATTTGGGCGCTAATTACTTTTTTCTCCTTTATGTTTTTTTGTTTTGTTTTGTTTTGTTTGTTTGTTTTGTATTTTAGGAAAGGGTCTACAGGGTGTTCAGGGTCTCACTACTAGATCAGACTCATAGTGATCCTCCTGTTTACAGTCTCCCAAGAGCTGGGATTATAGGCATGTGCCACCACGCCCAGTCTCAATTGCCACCTTAGTGTGTCCTGAGGGCAGGGCCAGCATGGCCGGCCTGGGGATCAAACCCCCGCCTCTGAGCCTGCTTGCAAGCGCTTTGATCTGCTGAGCTATTTGGCTGGCCCTTCTTTGTGGTTCTTTCTGATGTTAGTCATGGTGATTGTCAATGGTCACAGCCCTGGGACATGAGAATTTTAATATGTTAATATGTTATAATGCAATGATAAAGAACTCAGAGGTGATTATTAGGTCACCGTGGCATCCTTGCAGCTAAACTGGTCTTGGTTGGCTTTCTTCAGCCTTATTTTAGGCGCTCTGTGGGTGATTAACTAGCTTCCTCATTTCTAGGCTGCAGAAAGCACGGTTGGCGCATTATGTAAGCCATTTTTGCAGAAGAAGCACGGTCTGGGGATAAACAATTTGTTCCTTATAAACTTCAATGGCAGCAATAGAGAGAGAAAAGGAGTTGTTTTCCACTGTCAAATTTTTTTTTCCTACTTACCCTTGTCTATGAGAACAAAATAATTAGGGCGTTACTGGGATAGTTGGGGATACTATGGGTTCTAGACCAGACCCTGTTCCCACCTGACCATATGACCTACACAAGTGATTGGTTATTCCAGGTCTCAGCTTCCTCCCTTGTAGAAGGAAAAATGCCAACTAGATTATCTCTAGGACTCTTCTAGCACAGATATTTTATTCCTTCAACACTTGAAGAATCTAATGAAAACATCTGGAATTGATTCAGAAAGGAAAGCATAATCACACCATTTGCCCCTTCCCCCTTTCAGCCTCAAACTACTATAACTTTTCATGGTCACAGAATATCCCTTCTCGGATGATACCATAAATTCAGAGGACTGCACTGAACTTCTCTGTAACTTTTTTTTTCTAATGGGCTAAAGGAAATTGCTCCAATTGAATTGGCACGCTCACACACAACCAATCTGTGAAATCAAGAGACTTCACACAACCTATTTTTCTTAAAACATGTTTTTAAAGGACCTATAGTCTATGTAGGTCATTTGCATAATTCCACTTGTTTACGAGGAAAAGGAAAATTGCTTCCCCTTTAAGTCTAGATGGAGAGTAACTTAAATGCTATAAAGTGAATGTCATTTAGATAAATTGCTCAAAATGTTATCCTATAATGTTATAAAGGTTATGTTTTGGCCCAAACAATGGAAATTCTCAGAGATGATGTTTCTTTAATAGTATTTAAATTTTTTTTAATTTTCAATTTTGAGATAAATGTATATTTACTGGGAATTCCAAGAAAAGAAGAGGAAGATGCAAATGTTCGGATGGGATTCTCGGAGTCTGGCTTTTCGTTGGACTCCACAAAACAAGCAAGCATTGCTACATACAAGAACAAAGAGTGGCTAACTACGCTGCAGAGCACATTGTATAAAGTGAGGGAGGACCACTTTCAAAATGAAAAATAATATTAAAAAAGAGAAAGAAGGAATAATAAATATTTAATCCAAAAGAAGGAAAGAAATGCACAGAAAATAAATTCAGAACAGATAGAAGAAGGAACACAGTCCAATCCAAATAAATGGGTTCACTTCCATCGACTATTTAATCTTAAATTTGAATTCGACTGGATTAACAGACTCTGGGAGGGTGGCCCATCTGGGTCACAGTCACGTGTGGACGCAGTCCTGCTGCAGTCACCGGTGTTACTCATGCTCAATGTGCCGTCAGCTGCAAGGTGGGCTGCAGGAAGGGCCCGGGAGGGAGGGTGTCTGGGGAGAAGCTTTGCCCTGCTGTCTTCCACCTCGTCCCCTGCTGAGGGCCAAAGCGCGTGTCCCCCACATGCTACTGCTGCCGTGGGGACAGAGCCTTCTGACCTTGTCAGCCCCAACCAGCCTCTCCTCTAATTTGCTGGTGTCAGGTAGTTTATGTCGGGGATGGCAGAGTTAACACACTCTAATTTATAATGAAGACTATGGTTGTGGATGTAAAGAAGGCCATGTGAGCTCGTTAATTCTGTTTTTTTCATCCTTCTGTTTCAGGTTTTCAGACTTACATTCTCATTTCTTCCAGTTCAGGGAAGACTCTTAGTTCTTGGTATCTTGCGTGCTTGCTGAAATCTTTTAATCTATAAAATGGGCTGGAACACGGAAAGAGAGAGGCATTCTGCAGCCATCTAGGCACCTTCCTGAGTGAGTGTGGAAAACTTTATTTCACTTCCTTCACCTAAAAAATAAATTGCTGGAATCTACTTTTCCCCAGTTTTCTTTGGACTTAGTCATGCTTTACCATGGGCCTTGTATCTATGCCACGGAGCTGTTCATCATAATTTCTTGGGATTTTGTGTGTGTGTGTGTGTGTGTGTGTGTGTGTGTGTGTGTGTGTGTGGGCTGGGGACCGAACTCGGGACCTTGCGCTTGCCAGGCAGCTGCTTATGCTTCTGAGCTATCTCACTGCTCCCTCGTAATCTCTTATATTTCTAACACAGTTAAGAGGAAGTGCCAAGAAACTTAAGCTTCATATGCCACCCATCTCTGATCACATATTCTGTATCTACAATGCCTCAACTACAAGAAATAAAGATAAATTGTGTGCCAGGAATGGGTAAGAAAGCGCTAATACAGTAGAGAAGGGATCAGTGGGTTAGGTCTCTTCTCTGTGGGCTTCGGACCACTGGGAGGCAGTCCTCAGAGCCAGACAGAAGGCCATACAGTGTCCTTGAATTTCCAGGGTGCAGGAGAGCTAGAGCCAAGATCTGACTGCCTTTTAGCCTTGTGATCCTGGGGAAGACAGAAGTTCTGGGATCTGTTAAAGTTCTTAGAAAAGCATCTTGGAAACCTTTTATAGAAGTCATAAAGGTTTGGATGTGTTTTGAATGTATTGTCCAAAGGTGAATATGTTGGAAGCTTGGCCCTCAGTGTGGTGCTATTGAGTGGAATAGAACTTTTAAGCAGGGGCTAGTGGCATGTAGCTACATCATGTGGGCTCTGCCTGCAGCAGGAGTTAATGCAAGTGCCCTGACTCCAGGTCGGTTTGTGAGGATGGGTTGCTATAACGGGAATCTGGTTGTTGTGGCTCATGATGTGGCTTCCTGACTCAAAATGATCTCTTCTCTGTGGGCTTCCAACTACTGGGAGGCGGTCCTCAGAGCCAAACAGAAGTCTATACAATGTCCTTGAATTTCTAAAACTTTCAGCTAAATAAAACTAGTTTCACTAAAAAAATACCTACCTTTGGATATTTTGTTATAACAACATGGAACAGACCAGGATATTATTAAAATATAATACATAGAATAGATTAAAAATATTTGTAATCTATAGAAAGGATAAGGGATAAAGACCTATGCATTGTAAAGAGATTGTACAAATCAATAAGAAATAGAAAACTATATCCGTATGAAAAGGATACTGATATGAATAGTGACTGCCTTGCTAGCTCCATACTTTAGGACAAGGTTACAATTAGAAATGTCCAGGGGGCTTTGTGCTCATCAATAACTATGTCCAGGGGGCTTTGTGCTCATCAATCTTTCCTTTTCCGTTGGCTCCAAGTTTGACAACCTTTACTATGTAAAAGTCTAGTTACTATGGCATTTTATTTTTAGCAGTTTCCCTCCACATTGTATAATAGATAATGAAAGTAGGTTCAAGAGTGGTGGACTCAAGATGGTCCTCATTCTGTGATGTTAGATGCTCCATTATATTCTTCATATTAACCAAGAAATGGGGGCAGTATCTGCTCAGTTCATCTGACCAAAGACAGAAATAAATGACAAGGGGCTTTGTAAGCATTTTAGAGCCACCGAATTACTCTTACTGAAACATTTTGTGAAGTAAACTCGAAAGATGTCTGCAAATGGGATTTGTATCAAAATGGAAATAGAAGCAAGGATGGAATAATTGTTTTCTGTTAACCAGTGATGATCTTACAAGACTCTAACTCTATCAATGTAATATGGGAGAAGTCAAGATGGTGAAGCTTGGCCTGTTACGCTTTTTCTTCTTTCAATATTTTTACATACTCGATATAAATGCCTGCTACTCTGTCGAATGTGCAAGAACTTTAAATTATATAAATAATCTATGAATGTATCCTCCTGGTTAAAAATTAGGGAAATAAAAAAGTAAAAATTGCTATCACTCTTCCATATAAACCTTCTCCCTCCCTGGATGAAAATTTGGAGTACATCTTTCTAGATCTTTCTCAGATCTTTGCATAAATATTTGCATCTTTTCTCCCAGAAAATAATTTTAGTGTGCTTATGTTTTACAACTTGCTTTTTGTCATTAACATATCTAGCAGAACTTTTAAAAAGATGGTGAAGGGGTCAGGGAGATGGCTCAGTGGAATAAGCACTTCCCTGGCAAGCACAAGGGCCTGAGTTCAATCCTCAGTTCTGGGAAAAATAAAATAAAAAGATAGTGAATAAAATTCTACGTCATTATTTTAAGTTGTTGTATATTACTCTGTAGAATACATATAGCACTATACTTGTATATTGAAGGTACTTCATCTGAATGATAGTTACGTGTTTTTGGGTTTGTGTAACTATGGAAAAGTGTTTCCACTTTTCCAGGAGAGGTTTCTAAGTAGGCAATGATCAAGCAAATCATTATTACATGGAATTAGATAATCATTTTTTAAAAAATGTATTTGGTACAGGGTCTCACTACACAGCTCAGACTTACAGTGATCCTCCTGGTTTCAGCCTACCCAGCACTGGGATTACAGGTGTGTGCCACCATGCCCAGTCTGGTGGCAGGTTCAGTGCCATTGAGGACTGGTGCAGCACCACCACAGTGACCCCAGTCCCTGAGCTTGCCTAAGCAGGTGGTTAATCTGCTGAGCTCTCTCGCTGGCCCTGGACTTAGATAATCATTGATAAATTACCTTCCAAAGTTAGAGTTTAGGTTTTCTAAATTCTACTCTTATCAGTAAAACATGAAATACCCTTTCCCTCACAAAATTTAAATTTTAGTAAATGTAATGAGTAAAAAAAAGTCATAGGTTAATAGTAATTTAGAAGATATTTTCATATATGGTTTTATCCTTGCATTTCTGGGAATTTACTATTGGTGTCTTTCATTTTCTGTTTTTTATGCTTATTGATTTATGACATCTATTTATATGGATTTTTATCTTTAATTCTTTGTGTATGTTGCAAATATTTTTCTTCTTACATGTACTTTAATTTATTGTAATAAATGTTTCACTTTTATTTTTTATTTGTTTTGTAATTTCTATAGCATATTCTAAATACACTTTTCTTACATATTTGGTTTTTTTACATTGCTGTTTATTTTAGTCAAGTAGAATTTATTTTGGGATGCAATAGGGCTTAGAAGAATAATTTAATTTTTTTCTAAACAGATGGCCAGTAGATAGCAAATTATTTCAACATGATTGTGTTTACTAATTTAGTCATCCACATTGTTGTGAAATATGCCATTTTTCAAATTTACACTGATAGTTGGATCTCATTCTATTCCATTTCATTAATTTAATGGTATAATCTTGTATTATAAAGCAGGTTTAATTATGTGCCACTCCTCAAAACTTTATGAAATCATCTTTCCCTAAATTCAATAACTAGTCATTCACTGATAACTTTTTAAAATTTCTCTTTAAATTTATTAGTGTTTTTAAAAGAATTGTTGAAATAGATTTCCTGAGGCTGAACTATTTGTGCACTTTTGGAAGTATTTAAATGCAGTTGTCTCCTTAGGATGCGAGGTGCTTGTCTGCTTGAGATATTTTTCACCTATGGACATAAATAAGAATATCTCTAATTAGAATATAGCCTTTCAAACTTTTCTCTTTGCATTTATACTTTTTTTTTTGGCGGAACCAGGGATTGAACTCAGGCCCTTGCGCTTGCTGCATTTATACTTGATAGGAGTTATGTTTGCTCTTTGGAGTAAGCTGAGCAACTTTCTACCCTTGCCTCGACTCTGGGCACATTTTCCAACCTGTCCTCTCATTTCTTAGTCACAAGGACTGTACAATCGCATGTCAGAGGCAGCCTTGTATTTTTGTGGTGATTTTGATCGTATTTCAGTAGTTCCCTTTAAACACGTTTGCTGGAATTGCCGAGTTTTCTGGTCCACACGTGAGTGCTGTCTGGTGTCGCAGCTCCGCGACCCAGAGCTTCGCCACAGGTCCCACCACCGTAAGCAGCCTTTCTGCATCGAGTGTGCTGCATGGAGCCCGCTACAGGACGCTTTCGAGAAAAATCAGCAGCACGACTTCAGATTTCACTTCCCTCATCCCATTTTTACGGTTGTTGCTTGGTTTACAACTGCTGCTTTCAGGAGAGTTGGGGCTTTTCTTGACTGTTCCCACCCCAAATGCTAAGGGAGACTTTTAATATGTGCGCATCGTGGCAAAAATATAAATTTTACATCCCTAATTTAGCTATTAATGATTCACCATAAATTAATAATAACATTGATTAAAAATTAAAATAGTTAAAAATAAACTGCAGCGAGGCATTGGGGCATGAGACTCTAATCCCCAGCTGAGGCGGAGATAAGCAGGCTGCATGGTGAGACCCATCGCAAACTACTGTCCCTCTAAAAAAATCCTGTAAAAATAAACACATTTTTATTTTCAGAAATCTTTATGTATTTTTGTGTTTTTCTTAACTAACATTAAAATGTCAACTGTCATCATGTGACACACCACGTGTGACTATGCAAATTTAGCAGCCAGCCTGATCTGTCCATACCTGGTTCCAAAAGATGTATTCCAGATGCGTACCTAATCCGACGTTGCATCAAGGCCAAAGTGTAAGGCCTTGTGCCCACTTTCTGTTTTCGTTATGGTCCAGCAGCGAGTGTGGATGGTCACGGATGTGCGGGCTGGCACTGTGTAGTGCTGTCCTCAGCTCCCTTTATGGTTAAGGTGGCAAAATTCTTTATTCTAGCAGCCATGAAAGCGATGAAACACCGTTCATCGTTGTTCACCAGCTACCGCCAGCAAGCAAGCCTCCCACCTCCCCACCCCTCCCTCTCCCTTCTTGGATGGACCGTGTCGCAAAACTAAGACCATTTTGAAAAAATAAAAACTAAAATATAGGTTTGATGCAAATACTTCCAATTAAAACTCAATTTTTTTTTACTTCATATTTGGCACAAACTATTTTTCCTCTTAGATATATTACAGATTTTGTTTTACCTGGAAAAATTTTAAAAATATATCTAAGACTATGAAGTGCAGCGAAGCACAGAACAGTCCTTCATGCTGTTGAAGTCAAGCTGCCCTATTCCGGAGCGCTGACCCCCAAGAGCTATTGTACACATACAATTAGTTAATTAATTTTACAAATGGATCACAGAAGCAATGAATATTACTGACAAAGCACAAGATACTAAAAGATAAAAAGAAATAAAAGTTAATTCTTCCTAAATCTATCACCCAGAGAAAATAACCGGCTAGAAATTGTGCATAAATTACTACCTATACGCATGTTGTAGTAAGTGTTTCGTTTTGCGCGTGTGTGTGTATTTTTATTTTTGTTTTTCTTGCATGCTGGAGATCAATGCGAAGGTCCTCCGCAGGTCAGGCAGGCACTCTGCCACGACGCGTCTTTCCCGGCCTGTGTGTGCACATTTTAACCTGCACGTTTGGTTGCCATCGCAGACATGCAGGCCGGCCGCAGCGGGCCGCACTCCGTCGTGGCAGCCGTCACGTTGCGAGCCGCCATGCTCCCATTACTGGGTATTTATAGCGTTCCCAAGTTTTTACTACTTTAAACGTATGACAAAAACAATTTCAACAGTTTTCTTTCAGATAGTTGTTGCTAACTATATTATAATTATGTGCTGGACCCGTGTGAAAGAAGGCCTATTAAGGCCTCTGAACCGTGAGTTCAGTGATGTAACTCATTTCACTTTGTGCTTTGTAAGTTCCATTTTATGACAAAACCTCCCAAATTCCCAAATTATAACGAGCCATTTTTTTTTTTTTTTTTTGCAATTAGCACCTTAAAGTAAGTTTTAAGTTGGCAAACTTATGCTTCTAATTATCCTTGCCTTTACCACACTCTATGCTATATTCTCTTATGGCAAATAATATTGCCTGTTTAATTCATATTATCATGTTTTTCTGCTTACGGTCTGAGTTCAAAGCAAGGCTTTTACATACCCAAAAGCAAACTGGCGAACGATCATGAAAGGCTACCTTAAGGGGCTGCTGAAATCGTCAGTGGGGCAGAGAGGACGCTTCTCGAGGCCTCCTCTGGGGCAGAGCTCTGACCCGCCGCTCCACCCTGCAAGGCCTCTGCACAGCCTGTCTTCGGATGAGGAACTGAATTCTGGAGTTGGGGCTTCACATGAAATCTAGGACGCCTCTGAGCTCTGGAAACTCGGGCTTTGCGCTGCCCCCCCCCCCCCGTGGAAACGCACAGTCCTGGTCCTTACAGAATTGCCTTGTCCGCCAGTCTCTGTCTGTTGCCTTGCAGTTTTCAGGGGAAACCCAGGTAGATATTGCTTTTAAGCTGCACTGAAGCTAAAATGATTATAAGGGAAACACAATTGTGTGGAGAAAA
>NDGM011122244.1:0-10138 GCA_002564305.1 Octomys mimax
CTGAATTCATGCACCTACAATATTTGGATGGCAATGGAATACCCATCTCTGACAAAACTGAATGAAGTGATACAAATGAAGAATCATTTTGTATCTGTATATATAAAATAGGATAGATATACAACTACTTTCTCTTAATTCAATAAGAAGAAAGATCTGTACTAATAGTGCTTGGACAGCATATCATGTCTGCATCTTGTACAATGAATGACTATGACAAAGACAACAATATTCAGTGTATTAATTATTGTAACTCTCCTGCCAACCTGTTTTGCAGCTGTCACATGGCAATTTTTTTCTCAATAAAATTAATTTTAAAAAAGACTGGTAAAATGAAATAGCTACGCATTTTACCTTTCATTGCAAGTCACAATTGTTTGAAATTTGATTTTCTTAAGACGCTGTTTTATTTCTTTCAATTTCTTCCTTAGATCTTGTGATAACTTACACAATGGCAAGGAAAAAATGTAGGGGTTTGGTAGACTGAAGAAAAAAAAAATGAGAGTCATATTGAATTCAGTGGCGGTCTAGCTGATGATTATTAAAAATAATAGTTTACACGGAAGAGGCATGAAGACAAATACTAGAAGTAAGGCAGTACAAATAAGAAATAAACACTTGAGAGTGAGGTTTCAGAATTTTTCCATAGCTCTAGGTCATGTGTAAACCTTGAAAAATAAAGCCGACACAATACGTTTGTCATGAGCGTACGGCACCTCTCTTTGAAGTATGCGAGTGACTTTCTGTTTATAAATAATACTAGAATTGATTACCAGAAGACCTGCCCAAAGAATGGAAAGGAGTGCTCCAGAAAGAAGCTAGAAGCTATGGACACCCCAGCTCACATTCTTTTCTGATGGCATCATCCTTTAGAGAAGGAACAAAGACCCGCTTGCCGAATGAGATGTGGAGTGTGTGTGTGTGTGGGGGGTGGCAACCAGAAGTTTGAAGTTTTTGGCATTTGCCAGGTTGAGGCTTTCTCTTCTGAGTACTTGAGTGTAATTATGTGTGGTTTCTTAAGAGCGCTTCAAACAAAGCAAATTATTTAAGGAATGCCTAAAATACATATCATTTAGAGGAATTACGCTTTGGACTCTATAGACCTAAATATACCTTTACAGAGAATTAGTTGTGCATTAGTGGAATTTCCTCCAGCGCCAAAGACAATAATCTTGTGAAGTCAAATTTCTCCTGACTCATGGCATCCAGTCTTCCTAAAATGCTCCCCCAATACTTCTTCTCAGTGCATACTTTTGAAAGAAAACTCAGCTTTAAAACGTGGAGATGTGCAAGCAGATCTCACTTACCAAGAGAGGTGAAGGAGCAAAGGAGGCCAAAGCCGGGAGGACCACAGGCACTGCACTGCTGAGGATATTCTAGAAAGATGTTTTAATAAGAGGAGAAACATAACTATGCAGTGCCTCATTGATGTCAGCCCTTGGAAGGGGGCCCACCAGGATTGTTACGACTACACAGATTTTTCTTTTCTGACCTCTACTTTATCCTGAGAATATTAGCATTTAAGATGTAGTGAGCACTGTACTATTAGCTCTCCTGACACAGGAATAAAATATGTAACACTTGCAACGTAAAGGAGGAGAGGCTTAAGTTTTAGGAGGGTCGGTCCATGCTCAGCTGGCTCAAAGGCAGATGCAGCATAGTTGAGGCTGTAGAAAGCTGCTCACTACTGACTAGGCAGCCAGGAAGCCAAGGGTGGGCAAGAGCCATGGGAGAGAGTTTGCCCTTTGGGCCACACTTTCAGTGACCCTCTTCTCCTGGCCAGGCCCCACCCCTTCACAGTGCAGGTAGCTATGAACTCCCCAGTAAAACTAATCAATCCTCGAGTTTTGGGGGCCCCACAATGTAGTCTACCTTCCAAAAACCCCATCACTAAACCTGAGGTTTGGGGAGACATGTTAACTTTAAACCACCACCACTGGCACCTTTTGCAGTCTAGGCAAAGTGCTTCACATGGATTACTTTGGCAATCACAGCAGAGTTCTGTGAGATAAATACTTCCATTGTTTCTACTTGGGAAAAATGAGGTTTTGTAAGGCTAGCATCATGCTCTGAGTTACGATGCCATCAATGTTAGTGATTTGTTCTGTTTACTCGGTCAGTTGAGATGCCCAGCTCTCATGCACATCCTCTGAGCAGAGTGTGTGCTCTCTAACACCCCGCTGCTTGAATCCCAACAAGTTCTAAAGCCAGCCATCCTCCCCATCATGCACAATCATTGCACAGAGCTCTCAGTGGCATTTCTACAGCCCCCTCTCTCCTAGGAAACTCAGTGTGGAGCCAATTCCACAAGGTCTCATGTCTGGAAGTGCCCTGTGGCCAACTTCCAAGTACATTTGCTTGCCTGTGCCTTAAACTGAACGGCTCAGGATGCACAGAACAGAGTCAACCTTTAAATGGCCAGGGATGGCATTAGTAGGCGGGAGCGGTGCCAGTGCTTGTCAGAGGCCTTGGATGGTTTGGGGAAAGTGTTTCTAAAGATAAGATTAGATCCTTAAGTATTTATCTTAATGCTTTTCCTTCTCTAGGCAGCACAAACCTGTGGTTTCCTGTCTCTTCTTGCTTCTCCAAAGGCTGCTCCCTTTTCTATTGTATTTGTGCTCCTAAAGGTTACCTGCTGGCTCTGAGCTCAGGATGGGAGTGCAGGGTAAGTGGGGAATGCTGGCTGGTTCCCATTGGCCATTGGCTGGGGCTCCATTTGTGACCCATAGGGGAAATGAAGGTCACACAAGCTATAGAGGAGGGAAAGAGGCAGTGGGTAACATCAGTGAGTACCACACCCACCAACCTATTTTTTTTCTCATTTATGTATTTGGTACAGAGTCTCACTACTCAGCTTGGACTCATAGTGATCCTCTTGTTTCCAGCCTCCCCAGCACTGGGATTATAGGCATGTGCCACCACACCAGGAACTCGGTTGCCAGCTCAGTGTGCCCAAGGGGCGTTGTGGGGGATTGAACCCTGGTCCCTGAGCTTGCCAAAGCAAGCACTTAGTCTGCTGAGCTATCTTGCTGGCCCTGCCAATCCATTTTTAAGAGACAATAAAGTGTAGGCATGCACACAGAGCTTGTAAGCAATAAGTCAGTTGAACCTTGACTCTGACTCAGGCTTTTTTTTTTTTTTTTGTAATACTAGGGATTGAACTCAGGACCTTGTGCTTGCCAGGCAGGTGCTTTAGCCACTAGAGCTATCTTCCTAGCCCTAGTCAGTCAAGGCTTGAATACCTGCTGTGTTCCAGACACCAGAGAATGTGATGGGGCTAAGATCTTCAGTAGAAACAGACACGGCATTTGCCCAGCCTTCATAAGGACACACGCAGTAAAACCAAAGCATGGTTAGAGCTAGGAAGAAGAAAGGTTCAAATTATGGGGATACAAATGTGAGAAATGAGCTATTCTGAGGTTAAGCCAGGTTTTCAAGGTCTTCAGGCTTCACTTGGGTCTGAAGGAGAAGACATAAATGAGACCAAAGGACAGGGCATTAAGCACCTGCCTGGTAAGCGCAGGGTCCTGAGTTCAATGCCTGGTACTGGAAGGGAAAAAAAACCCAAAACCCAAAAAACCACAAAGATTTTTCCCATGAAAATGACCTTTAAAAAATAGGAGGACAAGGGACCTTTCCAGGCCACATGGCCTAATGGAGACATGGCTCTCTGACTTCAGAGGAGTAGAAATAGAAGGAGGAAGGAAGACAGGGCTTTTTGCCCCCAGTGCACCCTCTTAGACCATGCCCTCTGAACAGCTCTCATTTCTGTGTCACTTTCTCTACTGTGAAGTTGTGGCCTCTCTAGTGGTAATAGCAACCAAGAGCAGAGCTATGAGTTTCCAATCTGACTCCTTCAAACATCAGCTCCCGGAGCTTTCAAACCTTCCCTTTTGACTCGTAGTTTTTGTTTGTTCCCAACTCTCTTTCAGCTAACTATGAGAAACGCCTTGGGAGACCTTCCTTTGCTTTAATGTTGGAGTAGTGGGGTGGACATCCTGCCAACGCAGGTGCAGCCAGTATCCTGCGATCCACCTTCACATGCTCTTTCTAACCTTTGTCCCCATGGCCGGTGGGACAGAGGTGACTGCCGTCTCCAGGAGGACAGGAGGGTTCTGGTAAGGATGTGGGATGGGCTCAGCCAACAGAGAGGGAAGGAGACACATGCAGCTCTCTGTGGCAACATTTCAGGTAGACTTTCTTGCCAGGGTGCATGGCAACAACAGCTGTCACTTGCCAGTCCTGATAAGGTAGATGAGAATAGATGCATAATGCACAGAGGTAACAAAGCGCTGCTCTGCCTCCCTGCTGGCCCTGGGTAGATAAGGTCGCCCTGCTGCCACCCTCTTTCCTCATTCCCCAGGAGAGAGAGGCACAAGGATTAAAGGCCTGGCTGACAGAGGCAACGGGATTAGGTGCTTCCTCAGGTATTCTTCTTTCAGCACTTAGAAGCCAGGCTGCTTTTATTTCCCAACGATGGGGCTTAACTACAATCCAGAAGTGAGGGCTGCGGCCCGCAGACTTCCTCTGTTGGCTCCGCGCATGTCTGGAGCACTGGTGGCAGCCCTGCACACTCGCAGCCCACATCAGAGGAGGGAGGCGCCTCCGGGGCGGATGCAGCCCTGCGCTGCGTGCTCCAGCGGGCCCACGCGGGTCCCCTCCATCCTTCCTCTCTTAGCTGGCATGGCCACCTTCAAACACAGCCAGCCCCGGCAGACATCAAAGTCTCAGAGCCCAAGCCTCCCAGGGCGGGGGCAGGCCCCAGGACATGGGAAGGGGTAAAAGCATTCTCCACCCTTCAACTTGCAGGAGAGAAAAACAAGATACAATCACTGACAACTGGTGTCACAACTGAACCAAATGCAAAGTCATCAGTATAAAGGGTAGGAGAATGCCCTATGTATTCTCAGAGAAAAAAAAAATCCCATTGAAACAGCCCTCACCATACCCCATGGTCTGCGGCCCCTCCCTGCCTGAGCACCATGACGCCAGGGGCTGCACCACCCCTCATCAGAGGCCTCCAGAGAAGACTGCATGCTCTCCTGCCTTGGCACAGGCTCCTGGCCCTACACAGCCACGGCCCAGCCACGGCCGCCTTCCTCCTCCTTTTGGCAGAAAGCCTCGGGCTCCTACTCAATAAGTTCATGTTCCTTTCTCCCCCGGGGCCTGCCCATGAAGGCAGCCTCTGTGGGCCTCTTAGCTCTGGTGTGCCACACATGGCTGAGACTCAGATTGCTCCCCTGGCAGCCGCGGTCCCCTCTGCCAGGCTGAGCCCTTCTGCTTCTTGAAGCCTCACCGTCCATGAGGACAGTGGACTGGAGCTGCCCTCCGGGGGAAGAACAGTCTTCCTGGGGTGCCCCTCACTGCCCATGCAAAGAGTCGGTTCCACTGGCTCGGCAGGCTGCCCTCTGAGGGCATGCATTCACGTCCACCTGCAAATCTTTTGAAAAATCAACCTACCTGAGTAGGGAGGGGGCTGGCTTGGGCCAGCCTCTGACCCCATGGTAGGACCTTGTTGATTAGAGGGCTCACGTCTGTAGGGTAACCTCAGCGCCTCCCACCGCAGGTGGTCCCGATCCTCCCCTAACAAGCTGGGTCCTGATAGGCTCGTCCTAAGTCAGGGAGGGCTCCTCTGTATAGTCACTGCTCACACTCACTGTTGTTCCCTTTGCCCTGACCTCTGTAGGGACACCTGTGGCACAGGTGTCTCCTGTCTAGCTAACTAGGACAGCAATGAAGCTTTGTTTTAAATAGTGTAAGATTTACTGTGAGAGGACATTTTCATTTAGATAATGAAGGAACTAAGTTGATTAAAACTCAGATCATAAAGTTCATTATGCTTGTGTGGACTCTTAGGCCGCCACAGATATCGGACAAATGCTGCTTCTTAACTTTCTCTTCTGCTCTCTGCAACTCCTCCTTCCCCCTTCCCCTTTGCTGAAACAGTTGTTCCCAAGAAATAAAATCACATTGCACTTCAAATGCAGAAATTAGAGTCTGGTTAGGTTTCAAAAGTCCTCTCAAAAATCTTGACTGAACCAAATTTATTCAGGCACATTTTTTTCAGGATGAGTTTGTTTGAAATCTCAGGAAAATTCATCCTGAATTCTACAGTCTTCCCATGGTGCAGGGCATCAGTTTTAAGTAAAGCACCAGGGTTTGGTTCACACTTTGAAGTAATGATGGGCAAATGGTGGATTCTGAGTCTGCTACTGCTGGTTACATTGGATGGGTGTGAAGTCACCGGGAGGTGCTGGTTCTTTGGCTCAGGGTAAGGTCTCAGGGGGAGAGTGTGGCACAGCCTCAGAGAGTCTGATGGGCTCTGTCCCACCACATGCATTCGGCAGCTAAAATGTTGAAGGAGGCCATGGCATGCCCCTGCCTGGTGCACCCACTTTTGGAGAGTGTTCTCACTTAAAATCCTTTCAGAAGGGACCAAGGTCCCTCTCAAGTCCCATTCAAGCCCCATCCCACCTAAGAATGGACCATGAACTCATTTGCTAGAGCTGTCATTACAAAAGACCGTGCCTAGATGGCTAAACCACCGAAAGTTATCAGGTTTGATTATGGAGGCTGGAGGTCTGAGATCAGGGGTTGGGGGAGGTTTTTTTCTTCTGCAGACTCTGGAGCAAGGAGCAGTTATAGGCTGCTCTCTCTGAACCATAAATGCCATCTTCTTGTTAGGTTGCTCCATACCATCTTCCCTTTAAACATGTCTCTCTTCCGTGTTCAAGTTTCTCCTCTGTATAGTCACTGTTCCCATGCATCGGGGACCTCCCTCATAACTTCATTTAACTTAGTCATCTCAGTAAAGTCCCCATCTCTGACTATGACCACATCAAGGTACTAAGGCCTAGGACTCCAACATACAGAACTGCAGGGCCCAGCTCAGACTAGACCTCAATTAAAACAGAATGTAATCCTAAAGACTAACTTTAATTGCGAACATTCCTCTGAGCTTGACATTACTTTGAGCTCCTTACAGTAACTAATTTATTTAATTCTTGTGGACCTATAAAGTTAGTTGCATTATTATCTAGATTTTAGAAATGAGGAAATTGAGCCCCTGGCAAAGTGAAGTAATTCTCCCAAGATCACACCATGATCAAGAGCAGAGACAGGACCCAAAAACAGGTCATCTGATTCTCTCAATTGCTACTGTACTCAGCCCTGCTTTGTGAGGTTCATTAGGGACTGTTCTGATGTTTGTGGCAGCTGAGAGAATGTGCCTAGCAGAACTCCAGTTGTGGGGAACCTAACAGACCAAGGCCTCAGTTTCTCTTGTGTTCTTTCACAGAAGCCACACCTCCTGGGGGCTTCTCCCAACAGCTCCCTGAGCAGAATGGGACACTGAGCCAGCTTGGTGATTTTTGGCTTTGGGACTCACTGATAGCTTTTCTAAGTCTTCCTTCCATTGCAGGCATTTGAGGATGCCATGATGGTGAAGCTTAGCTGGCAACTTGATTGGCTTGGGAGCCACTTAGGGGATTAGGACAGTACACTTCTGGATGTGTCAGAGAGGCATCCCCTGGCTACTAGATATGGCCCCCAGCCCCTGCCTCCATTGCTGTTCCCCGGCTCTGCTTCCTGGGCATTGTGAAGTGGACAACCTTGTCCTACCAGGCCCCTCTGCCAGGCTATTCCTCCTGATTTTAATGCTCATTCTGTCCTTGCTCAGACATGTAGATGTCCAGCAACCCCCACCTGGCAGGCCATCTGCCACTGGTGACTGACAGACTGACAGAAGGAACAGAGGGCCTCCTTACCCTGATAGCCTCTGAAATTTGGCTGCCTGGAGCTAAGAGGCAGGTGCTTTGAGGGAACAAGCTAGGAGGAGAAAGCAGGTCCCTCTGGCAAGGAAGTCCTGGGGGCCAAAGGCTTTGAGTGAACAGGTCCATGGCTCTTGCTTCAAGCCTGGCTCTGTCACGTTGAAGGCAGTCACTGTGAGGCACTGTGCTTGGGAGGCAGGACAGGCTTCACGGCTGGAGAGGACTCACTGTGTCCCAGAGCCAGAGGACTCCTCTTGTTGGCACTTTTGAACCTCATGGCATTAGTAAACAACTGATCACCCCTTTCCTCTTTTCTCTTGCCAGCAGATCCATGTCTCCTGGCCAGGGCCCCTCTCAAGTGAGGTCAGGGTTGTGGTCCTGTCTTTAGTTCCCCCCAGTAGTAGCTACACAGTAGGAATTTATATTCTGTGGGACCCAGACCCCCCTTTTGTGGTTGAACTGAATTATAAAACAGGATGGTTGGCATAAATAATCTCTAAGGTCCTTAATGTGTTGGGAATCAGGACAGGATGGATGGAGAACTTCTGGCAGCAGCAAGCCATGTCTGTTGTCTTCTATTCAAGGAGAGCCACAGGTGACTTGCTCACTAGCTGGGTATTTTGCCCCTAGGCTCAGGCACTTGACCTAAAGAAGAGGAGGAATGTCTGACTCCTACATACTCTTAGTGGCCATTGCCTTGGTACCCACGCAGGTGCTTGTCACCAACACCATATGTTGCTCTATGAGGAGCAGCTTGAGTTGTGTTCTATCCGAAGATCAATGGTGAGCATGCTCTGTGGTCATGGGGTCCCGCTGCATCTTCCTCTGTGTTAGAAAATAGCAGTGCCAACAGTGACTTTTTCAGTTCACAGGACCATCTCCGGATTATTTAAAGCAGGGCACAAAGCTGAAGGCAACTGGCTCCCTGACCAGCATAAACATATGTGGGGCAGCAGTGGGGTGACAGATGGGGTGGTGTTTGCTGATAGGGCCTGCTAATGATCCAGCAAGGTGACATCACTCTTGGCAGGGCATAGAAAGGAAAACAGAGACAGGCATCTCCCGTTGGCTGCTACAGCCCCTTCAGGGGTCCTTGCCTGGTGTTGTGGAGCAGATGAGACTGGAGAGTTCTGAGGCTGGCTGGGGTGTCTTACCTTCTGGGGATGCAAGCTTCTCAGAACCCATGGGTCACTAGCTGCTTTCATAAAATCCCTGGGGAAGCTTTATACTACCTTTAAAATATTCCCCGGAAGAGGGATTTCTAAGAGAGCTGAAAGATAATTATATCCTGGAGATATAGTCCTCTGTCCTAGAACTGCTTCATCCCTCAGGGACAAGACTGAAGCTTCTTTGATTATCCTAATTTTGGCTGGTCGAGATGGGGTAGGAGCAGGAGTTGAGGAGAAAGAGACTTTAATTTCACGGATTTTATGAAGTGGAGAATCTAGGGAATCCTCATGCTTGCAGGTGGAGAGACGACTATCTACTTGCCAGCTCCTGTCCTGGTCCTGGTGGCACCTGCAGCTGGCCACCCTACCTCAGTGCCTGCTTGTCTATTCTGTGGCCCTTTAGTGCAGACACTGTTCCTAATATGGGAACCACATAGAGTCCTATCTGAGCTTGTTAGAAAAGACTGAGAAAAATTCACTCCCTTGAGGAAAAGCATTCACCCTAAAAATACAGGAGCTAGTCTACCTGGAGCCAGGAAGCTGAGGTTCTTGACAATGAAACTCTGTCATCAGAATTCTTCCAAGGGGTCATGGTTTCTACACTGGCTCTCACAAGTGCACTTGTGGCTCACCTATGTATACAGCCTTCAGGCAATGGGAGAGTGAATTTCTTTAGACTCATTGAGAATAGGGGCTTTTGCATGGCTGGTGATATTACTGGTGACTATTTTGTAGTGATTCTGTGACAGGTATATTTTGGGATTGATAGAATAGATGCCATGTAGCAGGCTAGGAAAGAGAGCGAAGCGTTGGTATAGCAGATGGTGTCTCCCAGTTGGCCTTTGTGATAATCAGGGCTCTGTTGCCATGGAAAAGAATCCATCAGTGTGCTGAATTGGACACATCTGGGGGACAGGCTGAGGGCTCTTCCATCCCATTGAGAGCAACATTCACCCACTCCACAGGTACTTAGCCAAAGAGCTCTCAGTGCCACTCAGCAGTCTAGAAGCCAGGGACATAGCAGCAAGCAAAGCAGAACAAGAACAGAGAACAATCTAGGAGAGAGAGAAAAACAATTAAACAAAGATAAAATATAATTTCTTTTTTTTTTAATATTTTTTTTTAACATTTATTTATTGTGTGTGTGTATGTGTGGCCAGCTTAGCCCACCAGGGGGCGGGGCTGGCTGGCATGTGGTGC
>NDGM011122250.1:1410-11587 GCA_002564305.1 Octomys mimax
GGGAGGGAGGAAGGAAGGAAAGGAGGGAGGGAAGGAGAGAGACAGAGACAGACAGAGAGAGAGAGAGAGGATTTCTGCTTGTATTCCATTGGTGAGAACTAAACCCAAACAACTATCCCAGGAAGAAGAGTACCTGGGTATTGATCTAAAGTAATAAGTGGTGAAGCCCTCTTAAAAATATAAAGTTTAAGATTTCCCGCCTTAGGAGTAAAAAAAATTGCCATGTCCTTCCTTTTAATGTATTCTTTCGATATAACCTGCCACTTATGTCATACACAGTCAAGAATAACCCAAATAGGAATAGATTCCTAGTTCTATTATGTAATAGATTAAGATGACCTTTCTTGGTAAAGTTTTAACCAAAGGACTTTTTTGATAAAGCAGTATTTTTTAAAAGTGGATTTAATCTAGTCTGTTGTCAGTGGGTAGCAGCTTAGAAGACATCTGGCGATTCCTGCATCTCGATATTCATGTCCGGGGTTGGATCCTCCTGTGGTGACTGCAGCTGACTTGAATAACCAACACCATATTATGAAGGTGATGACATGTGACTCCTGAGGCTAGATCATGACTGTCATCTCAGTTTGGCCTGGTCTCAGCTGATGAGCTCTCGGGGAAGCCAGTTGCCACATTTTAGGGGCACTCAGGCACCCCACAAAGAGATTTGGCTGATCAGGAAACAAGTCTCCTTGTAACAGCTCATGCCAGCTTGCGGGCTGTGTGAACACACCATCTCGAGACAACTCCTCCCGCATCTGTCCAGTGAAGGCAGCCTGGGTGACCTTTGGAATCCAACCTCCAAAGGCATTCCGAACCAGAGCGCTCAACTAGGGCTCTCCCAAGTTCCTGATCCATGGAGACAGTATGATGCAATAATGATTACTGTTGGCTTAAGCCACTTGGGTCCAAAATACTTCTATGGGAAAAAGCAATTCCATAGGAATACTATTCTATAAGAACAACAAATATACTAGATATAGCATCTGTCTCTTTTTGTGAGCAACAGAGGCTGACAACAGACAAAAAGCAGAAAAGAGGACCCCATGCTCCCATCCATCCAAGGTGTACTTAATTTAAAGAGATTCACTTTCTGCTTGTTCAGTGGTCTCAAAAACAGGACCTCCCTAAGTTAATTAGGGCATAAATAAACAGCTGAATGGCTTTACTTCTTTGAAAATAAGACATAATTTATTTAAACATATTATTCTTTTTAAAATGCAGTACAGGGTCTACAGGGTCTCATTACATAGATTGAACTCATAGTGATCCTGTTTTCAGCCTCAAAAAGCTTTGGGATTACAGGCATGCGACACCACACTCAGTCTCAATCACCATCTCAGTGTGCCCTGGGGGTGGGACCAGCATGGTCTGTGGTGCCTGGGGACTGAACCCCAGTTCCTGTGCTCTGCCTAAGGAGGCGCTATATTATTCATTTAAATCTTCACATGAACCTCATACTGGAGGCCACTGCAGTGTTCACAGATGAAATCTTGGAGAATTTAAACAGCTTGACCATATTCCAAGTCTTAGTGTTTAAAATTTGGGGCTTCCATTCTAAAAACTGGAGCTACATCATGCATGCTGGCTGGCTCTTAGCCCCACCGGAAGTCAACTAACTCTTCTCTGTGAAGAGTTCCGACCCCACAAGGAGGGCAGAGTCCACTCTGGACAATAGTACATGTTGAGGGATGAGGACTCAGGTTGCAATTTAAAGTTAGTTCAGAGCAGCTCAGTTACTGTTTCCTAAACACCAACTTGGTAATACAAATGTCCCCTTAGGTCCTACTGGCTTGTGAATTCTTGAGGGTCACAATAATGATGATAGTGATAGCCTGGGGTTGAGCATGTCAGATATGACCCTAATTCATTCCAATGTAAGAACCCATTCCACCCTCACCATAATCCTATGACAGGAACCATTACTGATAGCAACAGTTTCAACCTCCCAAGGTCACCAGCAAGAGTGAGAGGTAGAACTGGGACTCAAACCCAGAGAACCAAGGGTTGAGTTGGTGTATCTGACCCCGTGTGCACTCTGTACCTTTCTAGGCTGTTGTGTGGGCAAATCAAGCTTGTCCTCCAGCTGCTGGCCTGCTACCTATTCCCCACCCTTCCTTCATGCCTTACCTCCTTCTGCTCCAACCATCACTGCAACCACTGCCCAACTAATGCTCAGCTCTCCTGAATGGATGCTCTGTGGTTTACTGTGCTGCCGATGGCCAACTGTAGGTGATGTCTCTGACCTTTCAGAGTCCTTGGGGTGTCTTTGCTCCATGCTAGATACATATGGGTAGTGAATAGCTGTTTCTCCCTGAAATGTATTAACTTGAAAGTCTACAAGTTTAAATGACTCAGCAGGGGCAGGAGCCTCACTTCATAAACATTCTGAGCCTGTGCAAGAGGAGGGGACAGAGAGGGTGTGAGTGCTGCACCCACCCAAGGCAGGCAGCCTGTGTACAGTATAAGGGAGGAAAAGAGGCTCGCTCCCCCCTTTACATTCTTGTTGCTCCTGTTGTTTTCCCCTGCCAAAAACTGCTGCCCTCTGCGATGTGCCGCCCTGCCTCGGAGGCAGCTGATATGCGCTGAAACCTCCACAAACTGGGAGCTAAGTAAATTTCTTCTTCCTCAATTGTGCTTATCAGGTATTTTGTCTCAGCAAAGAGAGAAAAGGAACTAAGACCCCCTCCAACCTCCCCAACTTTCATTCAGCCAAAATCAATCTCTGGAGAGAGCCAAGTAGTCTGCACTCCAGCAAGCAGCATGGTTCTGGAGCTGATGTGGATAGCGGAAGCACTGTGGGTGAGAGAAGAGGCCTGCTTAAAGTGCAGGCCCCCATTCCCATGGGAAGGCTTGGGGAAGGGCTGGTCATCCTGAGGTAGGAGGCCATGATAGAAGTGACAGCAGGGAACAGACTCTGCCCTTTATACCACCCCTTGGAAGGCCACCCTCATTCCCATGGTGCTCATGTGTTTTACATGTCATGTATCATTTAATGCTGTCTTAGTCTATTCAGGCTGCCACAGTACAGCCATAGACTAGATGGCTTATAAATAACAGAAATTTGTTTCTCCTAGTCTTAGAGATTAAGAAATCCAACACCAAGGTGCTGGCACATTCGTAGTCAGGTGCAATCTTGCCTCCTATGACATGAATGATACCTTCTCCCTGTAGTTTCCTTCCATGGTAGAAGGGGCCATTCAGCTCTCTGGGGCCTCTCATGTGAGGCCCTCATTCCACTCATGAAGGTTCTGCCCTCATGGCCTAACCCTTCCCAAGGCCCATCTCCCGATGCCAGCACACTGAGGGTTCGGTTTCAACACACCCATTTGGGGTGATTGATGGTGGAGATGGGAGAGCACCCACACTACTGTTTCCTCCTATCCAGGCCCCGCCCTAAGGCAGGCCACAGAGTGGCCACCACGCACCTTTCCCTTACTGTGAGAAATCCAAAAGATGATAGCAACACCATCACTGTCTCAGTTATTTTTTACTCATTGCTGGACAAATACCCGGCACTCAACATGGAAAAAATGAAAGGTTATTTAGCTCACAGTTAGTGGAGGTATTAGTCTAAATTCTGTTGGCTCCAAGGCAGATGGCAGCAATTCATGCAGCAGAAAACAATGAAGAGCAGAGGAAGAGCAGCAGCTGCTGCATCTATCAAGCCTCTCTCTCTTCCTTCCAGACCAACTGCAAAGACCAGAGCTCCGGAGCTCCTCCAAGGAAGTGATGGCTGCTGCTGAAGACCCAAGCTCGTCCCAAGTGGTGCAGCTGCAGCAATCAAGCTCCTCCAAGGAAGCTTGGCACAGAAACCTTCCTCAAATCCTTTGTATACTATTTTTTGTGCTGAGTCACTCTGGGGTGGCCCCACCATAGGGCCACCAGGGCATGAAATCACCAATCTAGCCAAGCTCTGGCCATCTCAAGTTGACACAATATATCAACCACCACAATCACCAAATGACCAGTTCTGTTAAGCGGCCACACAGGGTCTCAGCCTTGTCCTGACTGGAAGCAGCAGGCCAGGCCCAGAACATACAAGGAGGGAGGCACCATCTTGCTTCTAGGGGGTTAGTTGTTGGTAGGTAGCAGGTATACAGACAGATTATCCTAGAGACAGATGGAAAGATGTTCATGAGTATGTATGCACTGGGTTTCCTGGGAAGGGCCTCCATGAGCCCAATATCCAGGGAAATTTTCCAAGAAGACAACACTTGAGGTGGCTGTGAAGAACCAGAAAGAGTCTAGGTGAGTGAGAGGATGCAGACCACATATATCCACAGGAAAGGTCCAGCCTGTCTTCTGTTCTTTATGGCTAAAGGTGATATTCACATCTTAAATGACTGAACACCATGAACAGATGGTGACATGGTTGCGATATAAAATTCCACTCTCATTTTCTATAAAAGCCCAGTTTTATTGGAACACAGCCACACTTGTTTGTTTATACATTATCTGTGGTTGTTTTTGTGAGTTGAGTTGTTGCAACAGAGACCATGTGGCCCACAGAGATTCAAATATTTACTCTCTGGGTTTTGGGAGTAGAAATGTGTGACCTTTGGTCCAGGTAGAAGGGGTGCTCTGGGTAGAGGAGAATGCCAGAAAATGGTGTATGAAAACTGCCTGCTCGGAGCAGCGGACTGACGAAGACAAGAGGCCAATGTGAGGAGATGGCAGAGTCCAGTGCTTCCCCAAAAGTACTTTTATTTTTCTTTTGTGACTTTGCCAAATGCCTTGTAGCTGCACGGCCATATCAGGTACCACACAACTGCTCGGGGAGATGTTTGCTTTGGCAGGGGTAAGTTTCAGATTCAGAGCTCTCATAGAGAACTCTACCCTGCAACGCTTGTCATCATCCTCACGGAGGCCCTTGAGGGGCTCCTCCCTGCCCATGATGAAATAGAAAGTCTGATACGAACACACACTCTCGCCTTTTCCTTTACAAGCAGTCTCTGCCTCCCCTCAGTGTCAGTACACACACTGTTTGTTCCCTTTTGTGGTGCAGGGTAAGTCCTAATAAGGGCTCCTTTAGATGGATTTTTTCTTTAACCTATTCATGATTCATCCTATGGACCTGCTCAGATATGGCCCTTAAGTAATTGGGTGCACCAGACAGCAGGAAGTCACAGCAAAAGAGCCAAATGCTAAGGCTGGGGCTGGGAGATGTAGCAATTTCATCCTTTATCACTTTGAAAGGATGGAGTCCCAAAGATGGAAGAAGAGAAAGTACTGAAAAGGAGCCAGGAAAGGTGAAGGGACTGCTACCCATTACACGGTTCTGCAGCAGCCAAGCAACCCCAGGTATCTCTGTCACATCATCACTGCTCTTGCAGGGCTTATCTTGTGTGAGAAAGATCTTCTCTTCATAACTGGATTAGTCCATGCTTAGAAGGGTCAAATGTAGAAGAATGCAAGAGATCTGTCTGCAAAACGGAGACCTGAAGATTCCAGCTGAGAGCCTGGATCCCACGGCAGCATCTCATGCAAGTCTGTATCAAAGGTCTGCACTAGGAAGATGCAAAGACCAGCAGTGGAAGCTAGAAAGTCTGCATTGGTGGGTGAAAGATCTGTGTCAGAAAGCTGAGGGACTGCACTGGAGCCAAGAAATGAAGACCAGTGCTCCCCCAAAGACAGCAGCAGCCATCTCCTGCAATAGTGAGGACCCCAGCTCCTCCAATGATGCGACTAGCTGGCACCCAGCTTCTCCAGGAAAATCAACAGCATGCAATCTTCCACTCCTGTCCTCCTTTTATATCATTCCAGCAGCAATCCTCAGCTGGGCCTCGCACACCCAGAACCACACGGACTCAGTCCAGCTTCAGGTCCCCACTTAAGTTGCTGTTAATTAACCCACTGAGTCCACAGGGGAAGGTGCTCTGTTTGCATTACCCAAATCAGGAACCTAAAAGTATGATAATGTACCTAGAAGGTAATGTGTAGTCTGTAAAGAACCATATAAATGTCACCGGGGATTGATCTACTGAGGCAAATTAGGGCAAGATCTCAACAGGACAGTTTAGATGGCAAAATTTTGTTGTTTTCTTTTTATATGGTTTCTATTTGTATTTTGTTCCAGAACGATCATTCTTATTTCATCTGTGTCTCTCCTTGTGTGACTTTTGGTGTAGAACTGTGCCCATGAGTCACTAGAGTGGCAAATAGGTTAATTATCACTTGTCCAGGGAGAAGGAGAGTAACCATTATGTACTCAATAAACTCTCTAGATAATTATACCCAGAATCTTAAGGGGGAGGACTGAGGATTCATGACTGACCCTGCTGTTATTTGGTAATTGATCATGCAGACCTTCTTCCATTAACAACTGTGGACCCCGAGAAGGCCAGGGACTGTGCTTTGCTGAAGAAGGATGGGCCCCTTCAGAGCGCCTCCTTAGCCTCCAGTGTGCCTGGGGAGCCCTGTGTGTGGGCATGAGGACAAGCAGGATGGTTAGGAAGCCTTGTGAAAATTGCCTTCCTGGTGCTACAGTACCTTCATTTATGTTTTGGAGCGAAATGAAGTCAGAATTATTTTTAAATAAGAAAGATGATAAATACCAAACCATTAAAAGGTACATGTTAAAATATTCATAAGCAGCAGCCCACATCCTTTCCAGGAAATCTTCCATGAGGAGGTAGGAGGTCTTCCTCCTATGCAAGGCAGAGCTTCCATCTCACCTAGATCTGGGGGCAGGGCTGTCCCCAGTCCCAGTTTAAGGGGCAGCCTCCAAGGCCATGTCTCAAGTTAACCATTTTTCATCTCTGAGCACTGCCTGCCACATGCACACTTCCTCCCTCTTCAGATCTCCTTTTTAAGTTATTGCCACAGACGCAGGCCTACATTGGCTGAGCTTGTCGTTTTCTCCAAGGTGGCAAACTCTCCCTTCTTGTTTTGTTTCTAGAAGATGGATAAGAGCAACAAAGCTGTGTTTAATGATCAATAGACACCTGGGGGTAGATCCTTCTGGAGCAACTGGAGAAGGGAAGAGGGACTATTATGCCTCCACTGGACGTGAAAGCCACCAAGATCAAACCAACTCCTGTGATTCTTCCTGTCACAATTGAAAGAGGTGAAAGATAACTTTTAAAGCTCAGTCTACTATGGAGGAGGGTTTCAGTCACCACACTAGACTCCAAACATGTATGTGATTTAATAAATAATCAGAGAACAGAGGGTATTCAAGTATCATTTAAGACCTTTCTTCACTTCAGAATGATATAAAAGCATCATTTGTGCTACATCATTGTGAAGTCCAGTGCAAAATGAAACTCAGAGCCTCCTGTTCAAAAAAAAAAAAAAAAAAAATAAGACTCCCACAATGGTAAACTTAGATCATTAAATCATTTTGAAATCAGGGTCTTGGTCAGGTTGCATACTCATGAAAGTTTGAGACAACTTAAAAATGTGTGTAATTTGCTAGCACTAATTCATCCACTATGAATCTGTCCTGTGCGGGCTGGGTGGTGAGCAGTGTAATCTTGGCACTCAGAAGGCTGAAGATGAGGATTTCACGTCTGAAGCCTCAGCCTGGGCAGTACACCAAGACCTGTCTCAAATAAATACGTAAATAAATAAATGCATGAACAAACAAACCAAAATTTTCTTGTATAAGGACAGAAAGATTATACTGTGCTGAAATAATTTTTCTATAGCTTTTCAAAAAGTGAATTTGCCTAGAACACATATATCTACTTGGCTCAAACTAATTGTGTCCATAGAATGTTCTGAAGAATTGTCGAAATCTACTTGCAAGTACCCCAGTGTTTGAATATTTAACAATTTGGAATTGTATTATCTTTAGATAGACAAGCTAATACATGGGATTTGAAAGTGCTCTTACGTATTTGGAAATACCATTGTCTTCATTGCTCTAGTCCTTAATAGATATCTATTCATTACTGTCTCCTGTTACACTAGTTTGGTGTACTTCAGTCCTATTTTGGAAGAGCTTCTCATTGAAATTATTTGACCAAGCAAGAGGAAGTGTGAATAATATGATTTTAAGAGCCAGCCAAATAGCTCAGCAGATTAAAGCGCCTGCTTAGGCACATGCAATAGTCGGAATTCACTCCCGGCATGCCATGCTGGCCATGACCCCAGGGGCACACTTAGACTGCAATTGAGACTGGATGCAGTATGATGTGCCTGTAATACCAGCTCTTGGGAGGCTGAACACAGGCGGATCACTATAAGTCGGAGCTACATAGTAAGACCCTGTAGACCCTGTAGACCCTGTCCTAAATACAAAAAAAAAAAAAGAAAGAAAAAGAAAAAGAAAAAGAGAAGAAAAGAAAGAAAAAAGAAAGAAAAGAAAAAAGTGATTTTAGCTATAAAACAAAAGTTTGGTAGATGAGGCAAATATTTCAGGTTCTGAGTCAATATCGATGAGGGATCAGATTAAAGAGGAGGCAGAAGATCTGCAAGAGAAAAAGGAACCGGCAGTGGAATAGACCCACCAAAGAAGAAACACACCAAGACCCTCTTGGGGTGGGAAGAGCTGGGGCAACAGAGGTCAGAGTCAGCTAATCAGTGAGTGAGCCGAGGTACTCAGTGGACAACAGCACTGGGGAAGCCCTTTGCATTTCCCAGAGACCTCTGCGGTGGTCTAATTGATCACAATGGAGAGACTGATTGATAGGGTGACAGAGAAAAGGCAGCACCTGAGATGTACAAGAGGACAGTCAAATCTGTAAGCACACTTACGTGTGCTGTAATAGTCAGGCTCTGCACAGGAACAGAACCAATAGAATATATATCAATAAATTTATTAGATTGGTTTAAGCGATCAGAGGCTCAAGAGTCCCACAGTGGCCATAGAGTCCTCCAGTGGGGAGGGCAGGTAAACAAGTGGCTGCAGAGTCCAAGAGGCTGAAAGTGGCAGAACAAGAGGGACAATGAGGAAGAGCCAGGCTGAGGTTGAAGGCCTGGAAGGGCCCTGGAGAATCCAGTGCAGGGCTGTGTTCAGAGGCTGAAGAATCCGCGGGCCAATGTTTGCAAGGGAGAGCATCAGCCCAAAGGCGTCTACCTGAGAATGGTCAAGCGAATAAGGGAAGAGGACTTCTCCCTCTTCCCCAGGGCTGGGGCCATCATTACAAGTGGGGGACAGAGGGACGTGCCAGGGCTCCTCCTCTGCGAGGAGCTTCCCAGAGTGAAGTGTGACTCGCTTGCACTGCCCTCCAGGAAGTCAGTGTCTGGAGGCGGCCTGACTTGAATGAACAGTAGAGATGTGTCCATGGGACAGGGAGGCTTGGCTGCGTGGAGGCCGGGCAGTAGGTACCTCGAAGGGAGAAGCCTGGCCACAGAGAAGGGACAAGTTTGTACTAAGTTGGAAAGAAGGGGCCTAGACACCTGGGACCCAAGAGCCCCTGCGACAAGAAGTCCTTTAAGGGCGTCCTTTCCAAGCTGGGATGAAGAGGAAGTGGAGTGGGCCTTAGCCCATGTGAACCGCTGCTCCTCTGTACCGCTGGGATTACTGAGCTGGTTAAGAATCCAGGAAAGAGCAAGGCGAGCAGTGCTGTTAGAGTTAGCAGCCTGCTCGCTGGATGTTCAAAATCAAAGACCAGTGAGGCCATAGCGATCCTTCAGCAATTATTGTAGGGACAATTCCACTTTCTGGAATTGTTTCCAATGAGTTGAATGATTTACATGCATATGGCGTCTTTAAACATTTGCTTAAATGTGCCCTTAGCAGACATTCCTGCAGATGTGACCCCGTGGAACTTCTTGCAGGAAGAGGCTGCGGACGACAACAATGACAAGAAAGCCCCTGCTGCTCCAGCTTTCCCCGCTGGGGCCACCGAGCCAGCTGCAAGGGGGCCATAAGCTTCTGAAAGCCCAGCTGGCTCAGATCCCGCCCCAGCCCCAGAGCTCGGAGAGGAGATAAGCTAGCCTGGGGCTGCAGATAAGCAGCAGGAGGGTTAATGTATGCGTGACATCACCGCAGCAACTCCCTCCGCCCACCCCTCCCAGAACCCAAGGGCCAAAGGTACATTCTTTGCATCCTGGACTTCTTTCCACAATAAAATAAATAAAATGTGTTAAAAGAAGTGGCAAGGAACGATTATGCAAGTTGTTCCAAACATATGATATCGCTCGCCATTAAAAAAAAAAGTTTAAGGAAGAAAAGATGAAACTGCTTTTTTACAGACCATGTCCGAGGGCAGTTTTCATTTTTTCCTAA
>NDGM011122278.1:0-20471 GCA_002564305.1 Octomys mimax
CTTTAGTTCAGCTTGTTCGAAGTAGGTGCTTTAGACCACTGAGCCATCTCGCCAGCCCCTACTATGAAGTTTTAAAATGTTTTCTCTTTATCATTAGTTTTGAGCAATTTGATTATGATATATTTTCATAGATTTTTTTTCATGTTTCCTTTTGGGTTTCACTGAAATTCTTGGATCTCTGGGTTTTTCAATTTGTGGAATTTAAACAGTTTTCTTTAAATATTTTTCTATTCCTCTCGTATCTCCTTGGGGACACCATTTATGAACCTATTAGACTACTTCAAATTACCATATGATTCACTGGTGCCTTATTATCTTATATTTTTTATTTCTCTTTGGGTAATTTCTGTTGCTGCGCCTTCAGGTTTACTAATCTTTTCTCTTGCCCTGTCTATGCTAGCATGAAAGTCCACCTAGTGTATGTTTTATCTCACACATTGCAGTTTTCATTTCTACAATCTAACTTTTCATCTTTTTTGTGTCTTCCATATTTCTACTTCTGTTCAACTGATGACAGTTTTACTCTCTTAATATCCTTGTCTGCTAATTTTAATATATGCTTTTGTGCTGGATCATATTTCATTGCTCTGGCATTTTAGACTGCTTGTATTTCATCCTCAGATGTCACATTTTCTTGCTTCTTTGAATACTTATTAATTTTTTATTGGAACTTAGTAATTATGAATTTTACCTTGTTGATTGAAGGCTACTTTTGTACTGCTGTACATCTTGCTTTGTTCTGGGATGGAATTATGTCATTGGTAAACTGTTTTGTCCTTTTAGGTGTCACTTTTAAGATATGTGTATCTGGACTAGGGCCGTAATTAGAGTATCACTAAAACATGATTAGTATATGACTTTGGATTATTTATTCTTGTTATGAAGGCAAAACCCTTCTGGGTGAACGTATCAAAAAATAGTGAAATTTTCACAAAATAAATAAACTTTTCTTTTTGGGCTAATAGAAATAGACACTGTTCCTGAATATGTGAATGCTGCTCACACTTATTGCTAGGGCTTCAGATGTTTCTTTTCCCTGCCACAGTAAGTTCCTTTATATGTACACTTTGACATCTACCCTGCCGAGCAGTGGTAGGGGACGTGTGCAGCTCTTCACAGTTAGTCTCTGTTTTTCTCTTTCTGGTACTCTATGGAGAAAACTCAAGCTGCTGTACTGTTCACGGCCGCTGACCTCTGGCTCCTTGAACCCTGGCATTCCCTGGACTCCCCTCATTTCTCTACTGTCTCCTGTTCATGGCAACAGGTTTGGATGATTGCAAGACCTAACTCTTGTTCCCCATCGTTCATGATTATTACCCTTTCTGACTACAAGTTTAGAATCCTGAAGCCTTTGTTTGTTTGTTTTGTCTAACTTGTTTCAAGATTTTATTGTTTCAGACAGAAGTATAAACTCAGTTCTTGTTACTCTGAGTTGAAGGCAGTATACTTTTTTTTGTATTTTAGGAAAGGAAATACTGGGTGTTCAGGGTCTCACTACTAGATCAGACTCCTAGTGATCTGCCTGTTTACAGCCTCCCAAGAACTGGGATTACAGGTGTGCACCACCACGTCCAGTCTCAATTGCGGTCTCAACGCGTACCAGGGGCAGGGCCGGCACAGAAGGCCTTGGGATCGAACCCCAGGCCCCTGTACCTGCTTGTAGGTAGAAAGCAGGATACTTGACATAGAGCTAAAAGAGGAAAACTTTGAGGTGGCATTATGAAGTGTCAGAGAAAATCTCAGGAGAATGGATTGTAGCACTTTGGCTACTGAGTATGTCTTGGTACTTTATTTTAGTGAATAAAAACTTATTTAAGAAAATAGGAAAGACATACAAATGAAAAATACAGCCCCATAAACTTTTACAGTAAATAAATTGAAAAAATAAAATAGCCATAGGTAGTAAAACTGGTTAGCTCGTCAAATCATGGATAGGTAGAAATGCTTATCTTTAAGGATGCCTTTATCAGGCTACATAATAAGAAGAATGTAGGGGTTTTTCACAAAAATAAATTTGTTTCACTTAAAACTTTTCTTTTGTGCTTTTAAGTTGTGCTTTTGTCTTTGCTATATTATTAGTGATGAAATTTCATGCTCTATTGAGTTTTTTATGATGGATGATAAGATTTTCTGTTTTTAAGTATTGTCATTACTTGACAGTAGTACAAGAAAAATGGTCTGTCTTTTGTCGGTTCCCCATAACATTTTTATTTTACTGCTCTGTGTGCTCCAGTAGTCTGCAGTGTTTGGTTGTGCTCTAACACCCTTTTAGCTTTACCTGTTCAGAGCCTGATTATCATAAGCCTATTCTGGAAAACAAGAGCTTTCCTTTTGAGCACTTTTATTTGGGATAGTGTATTATGCCTCGTACAACTTGTACGATAGGTAATTATGGGGTGTATTTGAGTAATCAGCTTGAGCCGTCCTTATATTTCTTTTCTTTTTTTACTCTAGAGTAGATACACAACTGAATTCTTTCTCCGGTACATAGAAGCAATACTTGGAGACTTTTTTTTTCTGATTTCTCATATTGTTTATTTTTTGTATGACAAGAAAATAAAACTGAGCTGGTCTCTACTTTTGGTCATGAGTATATGGCCAGTGAATAACTTGCCTTTTAAATGATACTAATAATGAATGTGTCAATTATTGATACACTAAGAAATTATTTAGTACTTATAACAATTCTATAGTGCACCTGCCATTATTCTTGTTTTATAAATAAAGAAATTGAATCTTAAAGGCTTCAGCAACTGCCCACGGTGTCCCTGCAAGGGAAGCTCTCTGTGAGGCTCCAGGTTTGCGTCAGATGAAAGCTCTGCTCCCCTGCCTCCAAGTGCGATGAGCTTTTAGGGCTTTTCAAAACATGGCACTGTTTCTTCCTAGAATCTCCTAAGTGGAGAAACGACTCTATACTATGCACTACTTATTGCTTCTGCTACTATTCAGAGCTTTATTTAAAGAGGAGAATGATAAATTACACTCTCATTGAAATGAGCCTTTTAGGCCTTTGAAAAGGGTTGGAAA
The DNA here is from genome assembly GCA_002564305.1 of Octomys mimax. Classification (NCBI taxonomy): domain Eukaryota; kingdom Metazoa; phylum Chordata; class Mammalia; order Rodentia; family Octodontidae; genus Octomys; species Octomys mimax. Next base: position 3,028 of record NDGM011122278.1, read on the forward strand.
CCAAAAGAAACAGACATTCCACAAGAACTGTGACCTATTTTTTTTTTTAAATAAATCTTTTCTTTTGCTAAGATCTCCTAAAAATATTTCCATTTTTATAAAAGTGCTCTGGTTTCTTTGTGAAAATAGCTGCAAGGATGTCAGTGAGTAGGTTCATTAAAAATTACAAGCATGCACCATTGCTGGGAACAGTCCCCATAGCCTGTTTCCTGTAGGTGGCGGAGGGCGCAGCCTTCCCCTCATGGCTGCCCATGAATCTTGGAGGCCTGCACCTGCGTATTACAGCCTCAGGCACAGGCACTGCAAGAACAATCTTATTCCGTACAAAACAAAATGCTCTGCTGTTCTACAGCAATGTTTGGGACAGAGAAACAGCCTTCAATGAGATAAACAAAACTCATAAACCACTGAGACTAGATAAATTGCTACAGTTGATTGGAAGGCCGGACAGGAACAAACATTCCCTTCTTAAGTGTCGTTTTCCTCCATTTGGGACAAGCACGCTATCTGATTACATCGGATGATTTATTTATGTTTCTGGACTGTTGACATCAAGTCTGAATTTCAGGCCCAGGAATAGGTGTACTTCCTGCATTTATTTTGTTTGCAGAAGTTACTGACTTCTCTTGTATTACTTATTGTGATTGCTGGAGCTAACAGTATCAAAATTTAGTGTGCCTACCTCATCATCTGCAGTAATAAAATCTTAGTGAATAATTCTGGATTTTCAGTATAGGTCCTGGCATCATAATCTAAAAAGGAACAGAATACTTGGTCTTTTTATTTTAGTTGTAGCCTTGTGTTATGATTTGTGTCTAGCTGTCCCTCCAAAGCCTCATGAAGTCACTGGGGCGGGCTTCTAGAGTTGGTGATTAATTCACGATCCAATGCTGGGACTGTGGGTGTGAGTGCTACACCCGCCCTGGGTGGACAGCCTGACTGCAGTATAAGGGAGGGAAAGAGGCTTGCTCTCTGCCGCTGCTCCTCCCTTTCGCTCTTGCTGGTTTTCTGTTTCCCCTCACCATGAACTGCTGCCCTCTGCCATGTGCCACTCTGCCTTGGAGCCAGTTGAGTATGGCTTGAAACCTCCACAAGCTGTGAGCACCTTCCCTTCCTTAATTTTGGGTGTCAGGTATTTTGTCCGAGCAACAAGAGAAAAAGAATTGAGATACCTTCTATTGGTGATATTTCAGTTCCTTCTGGACAAAAATTGTTCATACCAATAACTTATAAAGTTTATACTGCAGGATAGGCTCTTCTGAAAGCATATATGGGTTATTTTTTCAATCACTTCACACATTATTGTTGTATGTACTCTCTTTTTGGTAATTGTGCACAGGGACCCAGGGCCCAAAAGGAAAATACGGTTTCTTTTCTTTTGGAAACTCATGGTTTAACTGAAGGGGCTTATGAAAATGATAACACAAACGAACAGGAATGTACTAGTAGTGCTAAGTGCTGAGAAGAAAATAAAACAAAATGAAGTAATGGAAGTGGGCTAGAAGCCTGCATTAGTCTGCAGTCAGTGACAGCCTTGCCAGCGAAGTGGCACGTGAGCAGTGGAGTGAAGGACAGGCTGCCCTGGGAAGGTCTGATCCAACATCTCAGGCAGAGGTAGGGGTTGTTTCGTAGACAATACAAAGATGCAGCTCTAATGCAAACATACAGCTTTAATGAGAGCGTGGCTGGATGTATAGCATGTTACCGCGTCTTGTCTCTTATTTTGCTTTTATTTTTATACTTAAAATTCCACCTGAGGGCAATTGAGAGAGCTCAGTGGACAAGCGCCTGCTTAGGCAAGTCCAGTGACCCAGTTCTGTCCCAGGCACGACATGCCACGCTGGTGCCATCCCCAGGCACGCTGAGCAGGCCATCAAGACAGGGCATGATGGTGTACGCCTGTAATCCCAGCACTGGGGAGGCTGAAAACAGGAAGATCACTATGAGTCCAAGCTGCATAGCGAGACTGTGTACCAAATACATTAAAAAAAAAGTTCTGTCTTCTCTGTCTCTACCCTTTTACCTTTTAAAATGTGCGTTCTTATTGGAAATGCTATTGTTAAAATGTTGTTATAGCTAATTGATTTTATTTTGTTTGCAGAAAATTATGTCATACTTAGAATTATTTTCCAGAAAAATTAAATTTAGAAATAGTTATTTAAGAAGCAGGTAACTATCACACAATTCCCCGAAACACTTTTATCTCAAAACTTGCATTAAAATGAGCAAATATAGAGCTATAGAAACAAAGAAAAAGAAGAAGAAAAACAAAGTTAAAGAAGAAAGAACATAATCCTTTTCATTTCTGGAAAGATGCAGGGAACTTTTATCCAAATGAGGTAACTTTGAAGCTAGGAGACAGATTCACACATTCACTAAGCGCAACTTCCAGGGCAGAATTTCCTAAATGATTTCTTTCACTGCCCTCTTGGTAGCTCGGTGTCACGGGTGAGTGCGTTTACCTCACAAGTAATCGCTTAGCTCTCTGAGAACAGACTCAACTTCTCACCCACCACGTGATTAGACTCAGGGTGAACGCATAAGATTAATGAGGGCCCAGAGTGAAAACAGTCTCCAGCGAGGACAGCACTAAATCTTGAAAGGCTGGTTATTATTGTTTGTGGGAGCTGAGCACTGACCCAATCCTGGAAGGGAAAGTGGTGCTCGGGGCTCCTGGTCCGGGTGCGTCTTAGATGCCTTGATCTTGTTTTTCTGTGATTAGCATTATGTCATTCTCTGTTGGAGTCTGTTTAGCAGCCGCTGCATCTCCTTGTACTTTCTCACTGTATCTAAATGCGGATCTTACCGTAGTCTTACTCCGCTTATTTTCCCAGATGATAGAAAGAGGACACATTTTCACATCTGAAAGTGAGTGCCTTAGGTCTGATTGCAGCCTCCCTGCAAGCACACTGAAGACTTTTTCTTTCAGTAACACAGATCTTCTAGTGGACAATAAAATTGAATGAAAAAAAAAAAATCCGTAAACTCTTCTTCTTCTCAATTTCTCCATCCTGCTTCTTAAAGATCCTTTCAGTAAGGAAAACATGGGCCAGTCGTCATTAGGGAGAAAGGGCTAGAAAGGAAAGCCCATTGATAACAGACAACCAGCCCTGCAGTAGCCACGAGAGATTTGACATTATCGGGCCAGAGAGCCTAGTCCAGGGGAGCATATGCAGAGTACAGATTATAAACAAATGCTCATATATGTGAGGAAAGTCTGAATCTACTCAATGGACTACTCATGACAGTCTCCAAAGAGCACTCTATTAGGCAAGAGTGAAACACGGATTTTATAAAACAAAATCTTCAAAGGAGGGGGAAAGCAGGCCTGTGGGGAAAGAAAGCAGGAGTCTGGCAAGAGGTCATGGGAAAGGAAGGAATCACTGTGGGGTTTGGACTCGGAGAGAGAAAGAAGTAGCAGCAGGCCGCAGCCCAACCTGTCATTAGCCTTGAAAAAAAAGCTGCCACTGATCTTCAGATGGCTTGGGTTGGAGATTACTTTGTCCTCCTCTGGACTCAGTTCCCATCTTAAATTTATGTTAATAATCTTGCTGCTTCGCCACAGCTCTGAATTTGGGGACAGAGGAGCTAGGTCTTAAAACTGTAAGTCTAATAGTTCTGCAGATATCCCCAAAGTGTTGTGTGCTAAGAGACCTATGATGCTAAAAGGAAGAAACAGTGTTCAAGCAAAAGCCATGTATGTTGGCTGCTTTTGGGTGAGGCACACTTTAGTTACACTACTAAAAATGTAACAATATTAAAGCCATCAAATCTTACTAATTTTTTAAAAATTCAATTACCTAGAACACCAGTTTCTTGACAGAAGTTATTTTTGTTTCTGTTTTCAAACTATTTTTTTTTTTTTTTGTGACAATAAAGGGATTTGAACTCAGGGCCTCTGCACTGAGCTACATCCCTGGCCCTTCATTTGAGACAGGGTCTCACTAAATTGTTCAGTTGCCCAAGCTGGGTTCCAACTTGAGATCCTTCTGCTTCAGCCTCCCAGAGTACTTAGCATACAAACATGTATTGTCACTCAAGGCTTTGATGAATGTTTTAAATTCCATAGCTTTGTATGCTGTGGCAGAGTGAATGTTGCAACGTCATTCTTAATTGTTGTTTTCATTTTGGTAGAATATTTCTGGTGCCTCATTATACCATAGAGATTATACCATTTTCTTTGTAAAAATACAAAGAAATACTTCCTTTGTATTTTTAGGAAATAAATAAGCCAATTTATTTCTTCTTCAAAAATATTAAAGAGTGTTTTGTGTCTTAGTACTAGATATACTATTAGAAGAGGGCTTTATTCATAAAATATTGCAAGGTGTTTAAAATAGTGGCTAAAGTGAATGGAATTAATAGACCATTATTTCATTTTCTATGAATGTAAAACAGCCCCAGAGTGGAGCGACTTAAAGCTCAATCCGTTATTTGCCTGTGGTTCTGCATTTTGGACACTAGTTGCCAGAATAATTTGTCTCTGCTCTGAGGGCGTTTGGCTGAGGCTTGGCATGGAAAGCTCAGGTGGGCTCTTGTTTTTCCAGAGTATTCTCCACAATCCCTCCTCTCAACCACAGTTGCACACTTCCCACATGAAGGATGATTCCCAAGAGGGTAAAAGCAGAAGGTAATAAAACTCCAGATGGGTTTAAAGGATTGGCTAGGAATGAACAGCACCACTGACACCACATTAAAGGGGCCCAAACAGATCATGAGGCCAGCCCAAGTTGAAACAGAAAAGCAATGGGCTCCACACTGTGTGGAGAGGAATTGTGCGTAGGGAGGGAAGGAATTGTTGGCTGCCATATTTGAAGACTAGGCCACAACACTTTTATGAATACATCATTGAATAGAATAAGAAACTCATTTTTTAAGTTTTAATTCCCCTTAGCATATATAACCTGAAAATACTGATCAATGATTTTTGTGTTCATGCTTATTCTTTCAATATGAACTTGTGTTTCTCTGATTTGAATTTATCATATTCCACAGTACTGAGATTTAGTAGTAAAGACCTCTACTTCTCATGTGAGTCATTTTCTGAATATTCACTGTAATTTCTTTGACAATCAACTGAGGTTTTTCTATTTTTAAATTAAAAACATCTTCACTGTGGTGTAAATAATCTGAAAGCAGATGGATTTGGGTTTAAATACTAATCCTGTCTCTTATTGACTGTGGTTGTTTGGACAAGTTATTTAAATTCTGTGAATTCTCATTTTTCTCATTTGTATAATAAGGATAATTCTACTATCTTCATCAGGTTGGTATGAAGAAGTCATATAAATCACATAATACAGTCACTGGGATGAATTAGATTTTCCCTTCCCCTTCATTCTTTCAATGTGTAATTAAATTTCTTACATAAAATTATTTTTTAAATATATTGGAGAGACAGTCTTAGTTTTGGATTTGATTATTGTAGTCAGACCCTGCCATAGCAAGAGAAATAAGAATATCTTCCTCTTATCTAAATATCTGAAAAACTAAATAAGTAGAAAAATAGAAGTGATATATAAAAATACTAGAGATTTTCGCTTTGTAATTATCTGTAGTGTTTATGTGGAAGTTTTAAGTTTCAGAATATTTTTGTTATTCTTCTACAATGACATTATTCTTCAGAAGTGAAAGTAATGTAGTATTTTTATTTTTTTTCCATAATTTTATTGAGAAACAAATAGCAATGAGACAGTTTCAAATAATGTAGTGTTTTTAAATTTACATATATATATGTATATATATATATGTATACACAGTAGAGTTAGGATACACAGCTACTTTCTCTTAGTTCATTGAGAATAAAAGTTCATACTAATATTGTTTAGACAAGATACCATGTCTGCATCTTGTCCTCTGAATAACTACTACGAAGACAGCAATATGCAATGTATTAGTTATTGTAAATGTCCTACTAACCTGTTTTGAAACTGTTTCATCGCCATTTTATCATTAAAATGAATAAAATTATAAAAAATAAATTTACCCTTATAGATATAATGTGATTATGTGACTTTTACAGTAAGATTAACAGAAATTCTCAGACTTTCTCCATTAGCTTTTAATAGTGAAATGAAATACTGATGATAGTATATTTCATGATTATCTAATTCAAGAGTTGTAGTACTTAAATTACTTTTGTAGCACTTATTTGTTTTACAGCAAGGGTATTTGTGGGTTACCTAGGAGAGATTTGTGGAAATATTTTCATTAAGAATTTTAATCTCTTAGTATACTTAGTATAACAGTTCTTTTCCTGTCGTAAAACAGGCTCCAGAAAGTTCAAGCTTATTTTTTATTAAAATTAATGGGACAACACTTTGTAGACAGCTTGTATGACTGTGTCTAAATAGATTTAAAATTCTCAAAAAATAATGTAAACAACATTATTACAGCTAATTTTGTTCAGTTCAATGTAGAGATAGTTGTAAGACATCAGCTTGCATGTAAGAGGTGTTACAACGAGTCTATCTTGAAAGTCGGATAAGATGGAAGATTATTCTGCAAGTACTCATATCACCATGAAAGAAAAATGCAGACCTGAAGGTGGAAATGGCGTACACTTCCCCCTTCACAGCAGAGTGGGCAGGTGGCGCGTGAAAGTGAGAGAACTGCTTTCTGATTTTTCTCTGAGGAAGCATGCTGACTGAATGGAACTTTGGGCTTTCAAAACATCAGCATGGCTGAAGTCTTTGGCATGTTTTTGCGTTTGAGTAAATCTTACACATGGCTCCAGAGGAGGATATTCCTTCTGCAGTTCATGCAGTACTCAATTGTCAGTGACTTGGCAGGAAGCAGAAAATGCCACGTGGGTTGTGTTTTTGGAGGGTCAGCATTGACAAAGTCATTATATGTTAACATTTATAGAAAATATTAAGGGGAAGTTTCTTCCTGGCAGGCCCAGGTGAGGCTTGGGCTCTTTCTGGAGTAAACTGAGAATCCCTTTAACACCAACTTGGGATGTGTGCAGAGTGACATCATCATGTGTCTTATAACAGGTCCGTTTGGTACTTCCATAATTATATCCCTTGTGATGAATTCAAGCCCAACCTAACTTCCACCAGGGTTGCATATATTTTTATCCTTGGGAGGAGTTGCTAACTCTCAGTGGGGAAGAGACTACGTCATATATTATCACTACAATCTGTGGATGCACAATTTCAGAAATAGACTCATTATTTGCATTTGATTTTTGGTGTGATGGTTATTCTAAATAAATTAGGCAAAATTACAGCCAAGTAATGAAACCAGGTGGAGTAATTCCAGGGAACTTATTAGCTATACATCAAGAGGTTTAGAAGAGAAATCTCAGTGGTTCATAGTTATTATCTTTTGTTCATGGGAACTTCTGAAGGCAACTACTGAACAGAAGTCATTTGTTCTGCTTTTTCTCCTACTAAGGGTCAACTTGCCAAGGGAGTTCCCAAGAAGTGGCAATTTTTACATAAGACCTAATTCATTTTTAAAAATCTTACTGAGAAGCATAGAATCTGAGTAATTTTCTAAAATGCAGTGACAGTGATACTTAATATCAAACAGCAGTGTTATCCAGAAGTGTCTACATCATTTACAACTGAATTGTGGCAAGTTATTTACAAACATTAAGGGTATAGCGTAAGCATTTTAAACCACAAATCATCAGATATGAGCAAATGGTGCAAGGAGACATGAAAATTTTATACACCATCTTCAAAGGGCACAAAATGACTGCCTTTGTCATATAATAACTAAAATTTACTCACACTCAAATACCCAATCGTAAGAGTTGCTATTATTTCCATTCTCATCCTTGTTTCAAGTCTAGTTGTGTACTTTATGAATCCACAAATGATTGCCTTTATTGAAAGGTTCGTGTTACTCAAGATGACTTGTAAAGTTTACTCAATCTTCGCTAGCAAGGGAAACAGGAAATTCCAGAGAACACTAGACTCAGCAAACCTATAAAATCTGAGAAAGCAGACCATTATTTCTGGAGACATTTCACATAACACTTTGGGAAGCAATGACTAATTAGTTTTTGGTCTTAACAATAGCACTTTCAGGGCTGTTTTTCCCTCCTTTTATAGCTTTCATATTAAGAAGGCAAGTACCTCCGAATGATGAAATATTGGCAGCGTATGCACTTGCTTCTCTGTAGGAGCTCAACGCTTTGATCCTTAGTACAATTACCTTCATTGCCTGGCTGGTATTAACCGGCTGGAGAGTAACAACAAATTGTTGCAGGCACATCAGTATCTTAATGTGCTTTCCCTCTAACGACTGACTGATTCCTTCAGATGGAAAACTCTGTTTTTTCTATTCCAGAGTTTATATCATTTAATCCCTTAAGGAAATACAGGAGGCATGTTCATGCCTCAAGCTCCAGCTCTTCTTGGAGTGCCTTGCCTAGCCATCCAATCCTAAACTTCCAGTGACAATTAGCTGTTAACAGGATTCAATTTTCTCTTGAGTATTCTAAGTGTGAACATTTTCATGGCAAGTCTCCTTACTCATTTACTTACCTCTTTATTTGCCTGTTGGTCTTCACTTTCTTATATCTTAGTCTTCTTTCCTCTCAGTCCACTATTAAGTCATCGTCATGTCATGTCTTCTCACCTCTACTGCAATCCTGCTGGTTTTGTCTTCCATCATTGGTCTTGCGTTACTGCATGGATCTAAGTGATCACAGCCTGGCCACATTTCCTTCCTTTCTTCCCTCCTTCCAATCAACCATCCTTTCCTCCTTCTCTGTCTTTCCCCTTTCCTCCAGCCCTTCTTTCTTTCCTTCCTTGCTTTCCTTTCCTTACTCTTCTCTGTTTTAGTCTTCTGTTGTGGCAAGAACATTTTAATATGATATCTACCCTGCAACCCGATTTTTTAGTGTACAATGTAGTTTTGTAATATATGTGTACACTGTTATACAGCAGATCTCTCAAAATTATTCATTTTGCATAACTAAGTATGATTATAACCCCTCCCTATTTTCCTCCCTAAGCACGGGCACCAATATTCAGTTCACTGCTTCTGTCAGCTTAACTATAGTAGAGGCCTCATATAAGTGTATTCTTTCAGTATTTGTCTTCCTGTAATGAATTTGTTTTGCTTAGCACAGTGTCTTCAAGGTTCCTTCGCATTGCTGCATGTTTTAGGACTTTGTTATTTTAAAAGCTGAGTAATCAGTATCACATTTTAAAATTCATTCATCTGTTGAAGGACATTTAGATTTTCAGTTCTTTTGGATAAATACTTAGCAGTAGGATTGCTGGATAGTATGCTAACACTGGTTTCAATTTTTTAAGAAATTCTGCACTGTTTTCCACAGCATTGGCATATTTGCATTCCCACCGACAGTGTACAACAAATTGAAAAGATTCTGCGAAGCAGAGGAAGCAATCAACAGAGGGAAGGCAGCCTTTGAAAATATTTTTAAACTATACATCTGATAAAGATATAGTATCTAAAGCATTTAAGGAACTCAGTAGCTAAAAAATCAATTGGTTGAAATGCTAAAGACTAAAGTAGTCATTCCTTGAAAGATGGCACGAAAATGGTCAAGACATATATGAAAAAATGCCCCGTGTCACTAATTGTCAGTAAAATCAAAATCAAAATGAGATAGTAGAATATTTGTTAGGATAACTATTAAAATAACAAGCAAGCAAACAAACGTTAGTAAGGATGTGGGGAAATTGAAACCCCATTTGTTTTCATTTATTTATGTATGTACTTGGTATCAAGGTCTCACTATGCAGCTCAGTCTTGTAATGATCCTCCTGTCTCAGCTTCCCAGCACTGGCATTACAGCTGTGCATCACCGTGCCCAGTTTCTGGGCCAGCACAGAGTGCCCAGGGTTCCAGGGCCGGCAGGGCATGTGGTACCAGGGATTGAGCCCAGGTCCTTGTGTTTGCCAGGCAGATGCTTAGACTTCTGAGCTATCTCCCAGCCCTCCATACTTTCAAAAACCCAGCAGGCTGAGTGATCTTGTAGAGGTCCTACCACATCTGTCCTCTACTCAACCCAGTATTGTATTCTCATCTCCTTTGGATTAGGAGCAAAATGCTTCACAATACCTACAGAAGTGCTAGCTTGTCTCACACAGGCTTCCCTCACCCCACTTCCCTTTACATCTGGCTGCCACACCTACATGGTGTCAGCATACAAGCCCAGCCTAGTACCCTGCCTCTGTCCTTGTTGCACCTACAGCTCAACGGGTTCATTTCCCAGATACCTGTGTGGTTCTTGAATCTCATTTTCAGAAGTATGCTCAATTGCTTCTCCTGACCCTGTATAAAACAGCAGTCATATATCATCCTACATTACCTTTACCTTTACCCTGCTTTCTCCACAGCTCTTATTACCAATCATTAAGATATATGTTTATTTAATTGCTTATAGTGTGTCTCCCGTCATTAAGGCATAAACTTTGAGGATGCAGAAACTTTATTTTGGAACTGATATATCCCTAGTGTTAGAACAAAGTCCTCCACAAAGTAGGGTTGTAAAATTTTTTCATTCTAGTTGAATGACTAAAATGACTGAAATATGAATAAATAAAAAATGGTAAAAATTTATTTTCTTCTCTTGCTCTATCATCTTGTGTCTCTCATCATCACCTTTGGTCATTCAGCTTCCTGTCTCAAGAGTATATTGTTCTACTTTTTGGTAAATATAAATGTGTTTTTGTCTGTCCATTTTGCCATAAATTTACTTTGTCATTTACATTGGTTGTCATGGCTTTACTGAATGTCTTCAATTGCAGATAGCCATCAAAACTTGAGCTATGTGTATTTAAAAAATTTTTCTTCATCCTATAGTATTTGCAATAAAAACAAAGAAGAATATAGATTACATGTCTTTGGTAGTACTTGCCAACATTGTTGCCAAGCCATTCAAGAATGAATGCAAAACCTAAAATTGAAACACAGAGAGGATGAAATTAAAAATTCCTGTGAGCCTAATCATAGAATTTCTGTGCTATTTAGATATATTTACAGTTGACTCATAGAACTGATATAAACTTTCATCATTTAAATCTCACAGCATTTTTAATACACTTTGATATTCTCTACTCTATTCCAACCTCATCTAGCCTAGCTTAGACTAGCCTAGCCTAGTTATGCCATGCCATGCCCTTCCCTTCCCTTCCCATCCCTTCCAATCCCTTCCCATCTCTTCCCATCCCATCCCATCCCATCCCATCCCATCCCTTACCTTGTCTATTCTGTGCTATCCAGTGTTATCCCATCCCATCCTATATTATTTCAGTCCACTATAAAGTCCACTAAATTGGGTCTGTAATGCCCCTAGTGTTTCCAGAATTCTCTTCTGTATACTTAAATGACTGTGGTCCAGAGTAGATGATGAGGAAGTTATAGAGGGACAGAAGATGAATGGTTAGGTGAAGTAGACATAAAATGCATTAAATTTCAAAGACTTTTCATTGTTAGTTCTCAAGGGGCACAGAAGTAGAAGAGAATTTTAAAATCTCTCCTTTCAGATATTTTGAGGTGCCCTAGAACTAACTACCAAGAATTAGGGAAATGACAAAAAATTGTCACACTGTGCATTTTCAACTTTGCCATTTATTTTCTATGATGACCTAACAAAAAGCTGTTATGCTTTAATTTTGTAGCAGTTTTAGTATGTGTGCATTATATCCCTAAAAACTTTGTGAACTTTAAAGAAAAAATCTAACAAGATTGCTGTGAATGAGTTTTGTGAACAGAAGATTTAAGGCATGAGATGCATCATTACCGATGTGCCAGTCATCATTGCTAGTGTAATTGTTATCTCATTTTATCCCTACAGTGCCTCAATGATTAAACATTAAGTAATTCTTTGCAATATGGATATTCAAGGGCATCAAATACTGGTTCCAGTAGTACACAAAACTTGCCATTATATGACTATGCATTATACATCAATATCTATATGCTACAGTATTGATTTTTCTGTTTATTGTGAGAGAAATCATTCTGTCAGTGTGTGCACCAAACATTTACTGAGAAGTTGGTATGTATGGGAAGAACAGTGTGCTGAGTAGTCTCTGTTGCCTGCCTCATGAAATCCCAGTGCCTTGATGTGTCGTTTTTTACCTCTCTGGCTGCATCTTTTGCACATTTCCTCTCACATCCTCCCTGCACAAATGCTTTTTGAAAGGCCCTGAATAAAACATGCGTGCCTGTGTTTTATGTCTGCTCTTCAGCTCTATTAGTCTGACAAATCTAATGATGTCTCTGAGAATGTCTTATTCCTTCCTTCCTTCTTCCCTTCTTTCCTTCCTTCCTTTTTTCTTTCTTTCCCTCTTTTTTTCTTTTTTTTAAGAGAGTAAAACCTTCATCCATCTGTCCATCCAAACTGTGTTTACTGTCCACCCAGGAAACTCTAGCTCTGAGCTGGCCAGTGATGTTATCATGGTAAATTCTCTGCCCTTGGAAACATCACTGTCAGGCTCTGAGTCTCCCTTGAGGGTTTCTCTTCCATTCTTTTATTAGAAAAGAGCCAGGCTGTTCTGTAACCCTTGTAAATGCCTACTTTTTTCCTTTTGATTGACTGTGAACTCTTGTGAACATACATGTTTTTAAGTTACTCATCTCCAGATTTTTAGAACATAGAACATTCCAGGGTTGGCACCTGGAAGACACTCCAACAACATTGAATCAGTGAAAGGATAAACATTCATTAAAAATTGGTGTGAATTTCTCAAGCCTGGTGATTCAAGCTATTCCTCCTCCATTATATTTTGAGTTTTTGTCAATGCATTGTCATGTACTGGCCTTGGCATCAGCCTTTGGAATCAAGACAAGGCTGCTCTGAACTGCTGGGTGCTTGATCCATCGAGACATTGAAGGTCTACTGTGCATGCTTAAAATATTGATAAGGGGCTTGTTACAAGCAGATCAGAGTCTGTCGTTACATAGAATACAGCAACTAGAGTCAAAGGATATTTATACTGGAGCAGTAGTTATGCATATACAGTACTTATATTTATGGCTCCTGTGTATTTGACTCTATTGAAATGGTACATAAGAACAGGTATTCTTCATAAAAATCTATTACTGTTAAGTCCTAAGAGGTTGCTCAATCAAAATTTGATTAAAGTGATATTTTTGAAGATTTTTCTACTTCAAATATGATTATGCCAAGGTCGTTGTTGGGCTCCACCATCTCGAAGGTTTAGGCAGCAATCTTAACGGAAAAAGCCTACAATCATTGAAAGTTCATGTAATTTTTGTAGGCGCTCTTGTGAATAAGATAAGTGGGAAAAGATTCCTAGATTTTTCTTTTAAAAAATCCATATGTGATTGTTTTGTTTTCACACTAATTTCTGATAGACTGATCTTTATGAATCCATCTGTCTGAATTATTTTAAATTGTAGAATTGTCATAAGGGACTGTTTGGTGCTTCACATACAGTAAACATTTAATTTAGCTTCTTTGCAAGGGAAAGGGTGTAAAGCATTTAGCATCTGCTATGAATGGTTGGACCTTGTAAATTGCAAATTTAATAATGTTTTCATAAAAATTTGCATTTGCCAAATGAAGCCTGATTTTCATATACAATTTAAAGTTAAATCATTCATGTCAGATAATAAAATGTAGTTTGTGATTTACCATGATTTTTATTTTATTTTATTTTATTTTTTGCAGTACTGGGGATTGAACTCAGGACCCTGCGCTTGCCAGGCAAGTGCTTATTCTACTGGACTATGTCCCTGGCCCTCATGATTTATTTATGAAGGAAAAATATAGATAGAATATAGATTCAGTGTGGTAGAAATAATAATATTGGTGGTCCTGAATTTTGTTTTTTAAAATTTTGTGCAGGTTCTCACTACATAGCTCAGACTCATAGTGATCCTCCTGTTTTCATCCTGGAATTACAGGCACAAGCTGTCAGGCCCGATCTCAGTGACTGACTCAGTCGGTGCGGGGTTGGGGCAACATGGCCTCTGGGACCTGGGTGCTTAGACTTCTGGGCTAGCTCACTGGCCCCGGTGGTCCTGAATTTTATGCCCTATTATACATCATTTACTAATGAGTAAATTTATGCTCATAATACTGTCACATACATATCGTTACATAATCCTCCATAGGATGAAGCTTATAGTGAAGTGAGAATTTCAATGGCTCTCTTCCAAATGGCCTGGAGGTATTACATATTAATTGAAATTGTAAATCTCATCATAATACATACTATCAGCTTTTCTGAGCTATTTCAATTACGGCTGAATTTAGGCTCAATTTCCCTTCATTTAAAGCCAAAATGGTCTTTAGTAAGCTATTATGTAGAAGGGTAAAAAGAATTTGAAAGATTATATATGTATGTGTGTATGTCACATGTGTATGTTTATATACATGATTTTAGGCCTTTCTGTTATTTTCCTTGTGTGCGTAGACAGAGGGACTTCAGTCTTCCGACCCCTGAACAACCAGTGTAGACCTGCGTAACAATGGAAAACTCGTTCAGGGCCTCTGGGTCTCTGTGTGCTCATCTAGCACCTGATTTTTAGAAAATTGCCACTATCAAAATATAGACTTCAAAGATATAAAGGAAGAGATTACAAATTTGACATGTTATGGACTAAAAGATGATATCTAATATATATATATATATATATATAATTTATTAGATTCTGAGTCAAAATGTATATTGTAAATATATCATTAACATATAAAGAATTCCCCTAAATCATATGCAATATAAACGTGGACAATTGAAATGAAAACAAAATTCATAGATGTAGAAATTCAGAGACTCACTAAATTTATCGAATGTGTTTATGCTAATAAGTTATAAAGGAAAAATTAGCATTAGGTATTTTTATTTATGCTAGACATTTAAAAGATCAGTATGACCCAGTTTGGGAATGGTTGGGGGGCCTGGGCTCTATAATGTTATTAGCCACATTCTGTGCACTAATTGTTTATTTAAATACTTTAAATTTAGTATTTTTCCAGAAACTTCATCTTTTGAGGTCAAATAATGATTAGAGAAATATTTACACATCTGTACAGAATCTTCTATGTAAGCTTTTTATTTGTAATCACAAAGTCACGTGAGATGGGTTATATAAAATTTAAAATATGAGAAAGTATCACATGTATTAGAGAAGTAGTCATCTCATAAAACTTTAATCTCCCCCGAGAATGTAGTATACACAAAACGTATAAAATCTGTTTATTATTGTGAGTTACAGTAAAAGTAATTCAGAATGATTGCCTTCACTTAGTGTTTCTTTAGAATAATTGTTTTCACTTTTATTGAAACTTGGTAAAACATTTAATGAAATTTATCATTGCAACCACTCTTAAGATGTTATCAGTGAGGTTACTCATTCCAACACTTCATTTCAGAGGCTCCTGGGAGAAATTCCTATATGGCATTAATATAAAAATAACTGTACTGCTCTTGCTTTATTTTTATCCTTGGGATACTCTGAAATGCATTCCCAACTTGGTTTGCTTATTTATATTCTATATAAATAGACAAGAACTTAAAGTTCTGATCCATCCTTAAGTTGGATGTATTTATTTCTGTGATGAATTTTATTTATTCTTGCTTCTCGCATCATTTTATTTCCTATTCTTATTTCTGACATTATTTCATAAATTTGATCTTGTTTTGTCTATATTTCATTACAGTTAATGATATTAAGTCTTCCTTCTAAAACAAATCATTCATTTTTCTAAAAGTAAAATAAATATGCAGATTCTGATCATTATAAATGGCTTAACTGCTGTGTTTGCCATAAAAAACCATACATGCTGTAAGATAGGTTAAGCTGTGGAATATTCTTGATTATTACAATCTTTATTTGTCTTTTCCAATTCTGCTGATCATGTACTAAATGTTATCTTTTCTCAAAGCTGTTTGATATTCAACTTTTTTTAATATTTTATAAACCAGTTTACTAATAAGACTTAGTAACATCAACCACATTAATTAAGTGTCTTATGTGAAAGCAGTGTGGTTTCTTTTATTTTTCAGCAATTGTATATTCAAGAATTGTGAACTGTGAGTACTGTATACATGGGGAAAGGATCTTTTTAAATGACAGTACTTAAAACAGTAATGTACACAATGCCTCATATTGTGATAAAAACAAAAACCATCAAGAAGCACAAAACACACCCAGAATTAGTAAGAAAATAATCACCCCAAAGCAACATAGAACTATTATGAACATTAGAATTAATGGAGAAGAATTTCAATTTTGCATGCTTGTACTTGGTAACACGAACAATTACTTTGAAGATTACAGTATGCAATATAATAGCCATTGTTAATTTCCTATCATAGCATTTTGAAATTCTGTATTGTCTTTATTGTGCTTTGTTTTTGTTTCTTTAAATAAATAAGGGCCAGCCAGATAGCTCAGTAGATTAGGCAGGCATGGGTTTTGATTCCTGGCCTGCTGTGCTTGCCCCGCCCCCAGGACTCACTGAGATTTGGCATAGTGGCACGCCCCACCCCTGTAATCCCAGGGATTGGGATGCTGAAAACAGGAGAATCACTACAAGTCTGATCTGTGTAGGGAGACCCTATAGGCCCTGTACCATACACATAAAAAATTAAAACAAATTCACAAAAATTATTACGAATGTATTTCATATGTTGAAAATGTTATATAACATATGGAGGCTGCAGGAGAGATCCAGGCAAAACATTTAAATATGTAAACTACTATATCTGAGGTAAAGCGTATGTGGATGACATTGATATTTTTTTAAATGCCAAAAGAAATGTGTTTGAATTTCATGGCATAGCAATAGGAACTATCAGTGATAAGCGTGCAGGGCACAACTGTCTCTGGAGCAAGGAGGGCTGCACATCCTGCACTCCCAGCCCCTGGAGCACTGAACCTGAGGCCCGCTGGGCTGCACAGGGAGTGCAAGGCTAGCCTGAACTACACGCTGAGACCCTGTCTCAAAGGACTCCAGAAATTTTCCTTGGAAAACATAAAGGAACAGAGATAAATGTCTACTGAATGAATTACTGGTATTTTTCCAATGTGTAAACCTAAACAAATTATTCCTAATCTAGCAGTTTAAAGTATATACAAATGCAGGTACATTAACGGCAAATTTGAAGAGAAGTAACTGGTGACTCGTACTTATATACAAAACTATTCACTAAGACAATTCCCACAAGGACAAATAAACACCTTTTAAAAGTGTAGAAAAACAGAATATTAATAGATTAAGAAATTTAAAATTTTCTAGATTATTAGACTTCATTATTTTTGACCAGAGATGAAAGCTTCCATTTATGAATGTTTATTTATCAAAACTACTTAAGAACAAATTCAAAAAAATACAGCAAAAAGTACTGATTACACTGTAGAATCTGAAAGTTTATTATTTTCAGAATTTTATCAGCTATTCAGTTAATATTTATTTTCAGTGACTATTCATTTTAAATTTTAAAATTGTCTGATTTTGAGCAAACTATGAAAAATGA